>JAMKCH010005008.1:0-84004 GCA_023653785.1 Ophioderma brevispina
AGCGAGATTTTCTTCCAAATGCCAGACCTCGGCAGGGCGTAATCTAAATGCATGGCGACTAGTCGTAACATCACGGAAGATTACCAATTTCCCTCCAATTTCCTCCAATTCTAAAAGATCCACAGCCTGAAAACCGATCCGAGCGGCCAAAAAAAACGCCCCGGAATTTCGGGATATTGCTCTATCAAGGCTTGTCCCATATCCATCCCTACCCACTACCAAAATTTCATCGACGTACGATCAAAAATGAAGCCCCTGATAGTTGTAACACATACGAAATCGAAGATTCGCCCATCATGATAACCACCTAGCTGCGCTAGAAACAGCGCGAGGGGAACAAAAAAAGGGATATTTTAGTAAAGATTTCACCCATCAAACACGATAAGTTTGATGGATGAGGGAGACGATTAAGGCTGAAAAGGGCTATTTTTAGATATCAATCTGCTCCCACATCCACTGAAACATTGTTGAGTTGCCATTCTTTTAATAAGATCTGTTATAAAACAATCTCAACTTGCAAGAAAGTAAAATTACTTGAACAAAAATGCAGTGTGAATGCATGCAGTTACATGACAGAGACGAAGAGATGTATTTCTACTCAATAATGATCTTGGATCACAAGTATAAGCGAATAGGCCTTAACTATCCCAGACCATAAGACGATGTGCACTACACCTATCTTGGACAATAATTCACTAAACAGTTGAGATTGACATAATTAATAAAATAAAATATGGAAATTTCTGACTTTCTTCATTAAATTGGTACAAGATTATTATGTATCTGAGGGACAGGGCAGTGTGTCACAGGACTAGGTTCATTCTCTCTACCTTTAAATATTCTATGAGTATTCAATCATTCTTCAACTAAATTACACTACTAAAGGAAAACATTTCAAAATAGAGCAATTTCTTTACAGAACAGGAATAAACCTGATGCAAGATTTTCTTCACTTAGTACGCACCTCCAGATTATTCTGAAAACACATAGACAATGGAGCAGATGCATTGAGTGCAACCCAGCTCCCGGTTCCATTCTGTTCCGTCAACTTGAATGGACTATGACGTCACATTACCGCTTTGCATTAAGTTAGTATGAGGGGGCACACAGCGAAGATAACAGGACATCGGGGCAATGGGCATAGCAAAAAAAAATAAGACGTGAGCAGTATGCCATTTTGAAAATGTCAAACGAAAATGGTTGCCAAGATGTCAGTACTATAAATATTTACTATAAAAGCCGGTTGGTTTTTGAAATGTTGCCTGAATCTCAGCCAGGTATATGACTGCAATTACAGTTATGGCATTTTATAAGAGAAGGGCAACCATCTGAGATTGCTAACCAAGAACGAGCTCTACATGCATAGTATAGGCCACTTTTGACCTACTTCCCACGTGCTGGGTCACCACTGTTTCATTTGCATTCATATGAATGCCATACAGAGACACATGAGGAAGAATAAGAGCAAATTACATTTCAAGGGTTAGGGCAAAAAGGAGCGCTTATCTGCAATAGCTGCCCGGTGTTAGTTTGGCGGTTAACCAGTAATAAGACACAAACTGACAAATGGCAGCGATTGCATTACTGCAGAGGGGTCCTTCTTTCAGTTGAACCTTGATATTATGTAACCTAACAAAGGTGCAGGCCATGAAATACTCAACTCACAGTCTGCTTTCATTTGCTCAGTTCATTGCTTAAATCCTATACCTTTAAATGCCATTACAGTAATGCATCGTATGAGGGGGAAACGGAAGGGTAAATACCCCTTAATTCATCAGCAGGGCAGTGGCCACAAATTGAACCCTGACTGAGTACAAGCAACTTTAAATTGCTGGTTCACTACCTAAATCCTAAATCCATGACTGTCTCTGTAGACCTTAAGAGTCACATTCAATTTAAGGAAACATTTGAACATGAACTACTCAGTAAGTTCTTTGCTTTCTGTACTGAAATCTTGAAATCAAAGTTGCTTTAACACACCAATGAGCAGCGTAGACCTTGAACCTTTTCATCCGCTTCCCTACCCGTTACTTATTAATGTTGGGGATCAACAGTGGTGATGACAACATGACTCCTCTAAGCAACGTACAAAAGGTGAAGGCATGCAATATCAATACCATCAACAGTGTTTCAACTTCCCCAAACTGTTAATGGCAGTCGGTGCCCAAGCTTACCAAGTTTTAAGCCTCACTGCTCTACTGCCTAATTCCAGCACCCACACGACAGGCACAACAGAATCGGGTTATGTGCAGAAACCGACAGGATAGCTACCCTCGATTTAGCATCAAGGTGCAGGCCAAGAATTACCGAGCTCTAATCATGTTGGGAACGCATTACCTTGTTGTTGGACCTTTGCCCATGTCACACACCCATAACTGGCATTCCCCTAGCTCTGACGTTACAGAATAACATTCATAATTTAAATAAGGAAACAGAACGATGAAAGTTCTATGCTAAAGTTACCACCTTGGGAGTACTGGCCAAGAAATTGTTAACCGTAAATGAGTGCATATGTGAAGCGGACTTGACTCATGAATCAAGAGGTGAAGCTGACTCCATAAGTCTGGTCACACTGGCATAATACAAAGGCGTAGATACAAACTGAACATGCTACCTGATCAATTTACCAGGTCAGCAAATGCGGCCAAGAACCATCTACTGGATCAACACATTCATAACAACATAACTCACACATGGCCAATTGGGGTAAAGAGAGAAGTGATATCACCAGGTAAATGTAGGCGAAAGTTGTAAGTTCAAAGGAGGCCTTATCTGATAGTTACCAGGTATATACAATCTAGAATACAAAAATCAGTTGCCTATTGATTACCATGAATGTCTGAGTCAGTGGACCTGAAATGATCCCCGGGGTACACAGTCCCCTAGGAACCATTTCAAGGTACACCGATCTAAGACTTGGATAATGTTAAGTTTGATGAAAACTAAGTTAACAAAAGGCAGCTCTCACACTACTTAAAACCTTTGTAGTTGTAGTCACATCTCTGCTATATTTTGTTTTTGTATTTGAGACAAGATCAGTCTAATGAATCATGTTACATACTCTGTCATCTCTATTTCACTAACTATATTCTTCATAGAAACCTAAGTTACTAAAGTAGGCCACAAAGTACCCCTCCTGCATGGGCATACATTGCTGGTGACAAAAGTGTAGGTACTTTCACCTACGGTACACATGGAAATGCCTAAACCACAATGAATCCATTAAGAATAGTTCCTGCTAGTAAAGTATTTTTCTCGATTTAGTAAGTCTATTTTAAATTGTAAGACAATAGGAATTTTGGTGGTGACCTGCAATTCAATAGAACATTATGTTTAAAAGCAATGGAAAAGAGTAGAACACCAACAATGGCTGTTTGCGCCTTCTGTGGGCCTACTAGGCAGATCCTAGCGAGAGTACCTGTCACGGAATTCATGAGTAGCTAGCTACAAGGGTACTATGTTACAAGTTGCATACATTTGTAACTGTTCAGTTACCTGGAAGGCACTTAACCAACTGAGGTCTACCGGCCGATTTTGATGGTTATACATTGGGAAGTATGTATTTAGCCAATCAGAGATATGAAAAGTTAAAGGCTTGTGCAGATATATAGACAGTTTATTTTGATTGGTTTCTCAGAGGTTACATTATGCTAAATCATGTAATGAGCCAATCAGAGCTACTGTAAGAAAGATGATAGACCTCAAGGGGTTAAGTGAATACTACTTGATAGGGACTGCCAGGAAAGCATAGCTACCATGCACTCAATGACTTATGTACTTCATAAGTTCTTAGCTATAGGTCCTGCGTCAATAATGACTCAAGGGAGTACCCAATTAAGTATAGCTAAGAGTACACATGGAGTAGCTGTAGCAGTGGGATACACCACAAGTGAAAATATTGTTGTATAGATGTGACATTTGTTTATGTTTATGGCGCCCCCTGTTGGTGTAAGAGAGAAACTGGCAGGCAAAAGCACCTATACTTTGCATGGGGAAATTCTGTTTTTTGCTGTAACTTTTGTTTCGAATTAAATAATACTAACTTTCTTATCAAGCATAATAAGCTAATGCTACCAGCTGCATTTTGTGACCAATTTAGATCAGGAAAGATTCTGCAAGTAATTTATAACCAGATTTTATGTGGTCTGTCACAGAAACTACTGTAATATTTTGCCTGCCAGAAAACAACAGAGGGCGTCCTGAATGTCAACAAGTGACGTCATAGGTCACATCATCTATAAGGAGATAAGTCCAGATTAGATACCATACTATCTATTTCTACCAATGTTATTTCATGTATCCCTTTAACTTCGTCCATTTCACACATAAGCCTTAATTATTAGCTGTTCTTAATGATATGTCAAACATTATAAAATGATGATATAAAGACAAACTTAATTACAGTCATGAATTCACACAAACATGTCCTTCACTTGTCTACTGGCTTGCTGAAAACCATTCTTGAAGTGTATAGGTAAATGCCTACTAGATCATGCTTGAGCCTACCTCCCTACCAATCAAGATAGAATACCTCCTGTCGAGGGCACAAACTTCGCAATAAGTATATTGCTTCCCATAATGGGATATTGAATTCATCTGGAATTTAGCAATGGGAATATTCATGGTAAGTTCCATGATCAATGCATGTTGTCATGCCAGGTACATGCTGGACACCCATGTATTGACCATGACATGACCATGGCTATTTCAAAGAATTCAATACCAGGCTATATGGGAGGCAGATACCAAGTTCAGTTAGCTTCCACAGAGTGTATGTAATTTTCTGGAATTAATCATCATCCAATAGCCCTCAACAAGTCTACTTGAATGTAGGATCAACATAATAAGCATAAAATTAAGGGGAGAGAAGCAAAAACAGGCTTTGGCTAGCAAGTAAGTAAAACGGTGCATGAGAGCCTTGTAAAAACCCAGAAAGCAAATATTGGTTAAATATATCGCCGAAGCATTGAACAAGATTTTGAACTACATATGCAGAGAGCGAAGGGGACAGATTGATTTATCGGACCAGTGGCTAAACATTCATGATTTGTAACTGTTTTTTTTGCATCAAGGGACTCTCTTGACAACAGAGCTGAATCACAGCACTCCCAAGCTTGGAAAATTGTAACAGGCATGAAAAGGAAGACCAAATCTTCAAGTTCTTATATTTTGTGTCAACTTTAGGAAGATTGTTCTGGTATAATATGGGAAACATTAAAAAAATAGGGGACGGCGGTTCCCAAATAGGTGTCCGATGTAGTGTGATGGTTCTCTAATCATTTCTGAAATGCACAATTCAGTTTGGTTTACATGCTCACCTGACAAGTTTCTCAGTCACAATAACAATATAAAACAATGTAAAAAATAATTCATGTTAACAAGGTCATGTCCCAGCCCCAGGACAATGCCCATAACCTCCGGGACAAGGTCCCATACCACAGGACAAGGTCCCATACCCAGGACAATGTCCAAACCCCAGGACAATGTTCCCAAACCCCAGGACAAGGTCCCCAACCCCCAGGACAAGTGCCCATACCTCCAGGACCATGACAATGTCCCCTCAGCTTAGGACACTGTCCCAGACCTCCAGGACAATGTACCATACCCCAGGGACATTGTCCCATTCCTCTAGGACGATGCCCCATACTTCCAGGGACAATGTCCCATCCCCAGGACAATTATCCCTTAACCCCAGGACAATGTCCCATACCCCAGTGACAAGTCCCATTACCCCAGGCACATGTACCGTACCTCCAGGACAATGTACCATACATCCAGGACAATTGTTCCATCACCAGGCAATGTCCTGCCCCAGGGAAAGTCCCGACCCCAGGACAATGTACCATGCCCGGTACAATGGCCATACCCCAAAAAGGGGGGGGGGAACCCAAGTCCCATACCCAGGACAATGTACCATACCCCAGGACATTGTCCATATATCCCCAGGGCAGTGTCCCATAGTCCCCAGGGCAGTGTCCCATACTCCCAGGACAGTTGTCCCAACCCCCAGGACAATGTCTTATACCCCAGGACAATGTCCCATACCCCAGGACAATTGTAGTTGTATATCGAATCAGTTTGAGACTCTGTTAACCTTGCATCCCTCCAAGTTTCGCCCTTGTGACTTAGAGATCTCAGATATTGTGGTCACAAAAGTTGTCATGATGAAAATGCAAAGAAAATAGGTCAAATATGCTACTAGATATGCAAATTATGGTATTAGCGATATATACTGTTTGTAAATCGAATCAGTGTGAGAATTCGGTACCCCCGCACCCCTCCACCAAGTTTCAGCTCTGTGTGACTTTCAGATCTCCAGATATTGGGTTCACATAAAAGTGTCAATGGAAATCATGACAATATAGGTCAAATATGCTCTAATTAATTTTAATGGCCCCCCCCCCAACAACTTAGGTACTGAGAATGCATATATACTATTTAAATGGAACAGTTTGAGAAAGTTGTAGCCCCGCACCCTTCCCCCAAGTTTCAGCTCTGTGGGACTTACAGATCTCCAGATATTGTTCACAAGACAAGCTAACGACGACGACACAGACGCCGACGACACACGAATCGTGCTGCAATAAGGTCTTCCTATCGGACGACACTAAAAAAGTCTTTTTAAGTGAAAAGACACAATTTAATGTAATGACATTGGGCCACTGCAAAGCAGGCATCCCTTCTTCTGTCTTATCATTATTTCTTTTTGTCATAAAAATGATAACTCGATCAATAGAAAAAAATTATAAATCAAAAGACCAGTGTTCTCTGGGAGCATGTCGTCTGCTGTCACGGATTGGGAATGGGGACATTAACACGAAATATTTGACCCCGGATGATCTTTGACCCTGGATGACCTCATTTTGCCCTGGATGACCTCATTTTGATTTTTACATGCTTACAAGAATATTTTCACCATGTTTCAGCTAAATAGGACAAACTTGAAAAATATGCAAATGCTCATTATCTTAAAGGTCCATGGCCCGATCGCTAATAGCCTCGTCCCCAGAAGCCCCAGATTTTACCGGAAGTGGTCAGCATTTTGATATCAGAAGAAAGCTACTATTTTTCTCATTTACCCGTGAAATCTTAGAGCCAAAGGATGTTTGGTTTGGAATTTATGAGCGAAAATGTGCCCCATTTTGGTCGACCAATATTAATTTTACACAGTACTCTATGGAGCTTACAAAATCACGTTTTTAGCTCTCGCATAAAAACGGATTGAAATATCGGCGCGGTACTTTACAGATGGGGTTTTGGAGTGAAGGCCAATCTTTCCAGACGAAAACTTCATATCCTTAAATCGGGCCATCCCCCTTTAATTGAATATACAAATAAAGTGAATTATTACAATGGTCAAAATGTTCAGTCAATGCATACAAGACTAGCAAGTTCAATAAGTGCAGGGCTAACATTTTAATCACATTACAGACAGCTACCACACATCCCACCAATGTAATTCCTCCATGTTAATCTGCAAGTTTTCGAAAGCCACAATTTCCTCACCATTGACAATGCCTTATTTGAGGAATTGGGGAGAAATAAGCAATAATGGGCAATTTCTGAGAAATATCACAAAACAACCCTTTTGTCTGATTTTGCTATGCATTAAAATTTTCACCAACTTTGGTTTACGTAAAAAAATGACACAAAAATTGCTCTAATGATTGACAAAAAAATTGACTTTTTCATTCGGGGATTCCTGATATTAATTATAAAAATCCTTATTTCAAGAAATGTTGATCATCTACAGCTATATCACTTCATGGAAGTTTTAGTTCACTAAAAACAAACCTAACAGTATCAAAATCTCAACAGCGACAAAATTAGAGGGCGTATATCATATAAAATGTGCCATTATTGCTTTAATGAAGATAACAAAGTCTTTCTTTCAGCTTGTTTCTGAAACCACTATCATATTTACATAAATCACACAAATGAAACTGAAAGACTTTTCCCTGAACATCATGTACTAGAAACGCATTCCTAAACTTTGGTAGCATAATATTGTTGGGGATATTTCCTTCTATCAATGCTATGCAAATATACACCGTTATGATAAGCACAGCAAACGATAATGGAAAATTCACCTCTCAAAATGACATTGCTTTGCTTTTGGTTTGTTAAGTGATTTGCAAAGAGAGAAAAAATATCATGACACAAGAAATAGGCATACTGCTTTCAATTTCTCACAGGGTATTGAATATGACTTTTTGTAGCTGTGTACAGCTCAAACTTTCATGAACTTGACCTTGATCAAATCACTGAATCATAGATTTGTTGTTGTTTTATTAAAGCAAATCTAATATACCTCCAAATGTTGAAAAAATGAAAGAAAACGATTAAAAAATAAGCCAGATATGACTAATTTTGTAAGCACACCTCTTTTTCCTCCATTCCAATGGGATTTACACAGTTAAGCAAGAATACGTTAATGTACGATATACGGGGCATAGCATTATGAAAGTAATGATGACCCATGCTATTTTGTTTAATTGATATGAATATCCATGATTTCTTATGATCTCAAAAGAATTTATGTTCACACAAAATCTCACCCAATTAATCTTGATGTTTAAATGATGAAAAGGGTTTCAACACTATACTGTAATATAGGTATAGATACACGCTATGCCAATAAGGGAACTAATCTATGCAATATCCTAAACAATGGAAGATCTTGTTTCTTGCTCTGCAACAGGTGATTGGTGTTTGGATTCGTCATATCAGTTGGACAACATTAGTATAAATAATTGATTAATTGTATTCAATGATTAATCTTGTGTGAAATAATCAAGAAAAGAAAAAAAATGTTCGCAAAGTGACAAAGGCCCTCGATGATACTGCTATTGTATAATCTCACCAAACACAGTTTAATGTGTGTAAAACCCATAGGAATGGCGAAAAAAAGGGTGTGATACAAAATGGTCATATCTGGCTTATTTTTTAATTGATTTCTTTCATTTTAACTTTTGGAGGTATATTACATGTGTTTTTTAAAAGCAACAACAATTATGATATAGTGATAGCATTAAGGTCAAGATCAACTTTAATCCTTGGCACAATTTTTTTTATCACGTGACATTGGAAAAAAAATGGACTTGAGTTCCCAAAAAAAATTTTTTATGACGTGCATGTTTTAGTTTGTCTCATAGATTACCTGGACCTGTACATTTTCTTCAAACCTAATGTTACAAAGGGGGGAAAGAGGGGGGGGGGGGGGCTGAAGACCTGAGATTGCATGCAATCTTATCTGCAACGTTAGAGGAACACCTAAAAAAATTTAAAAAGGCTTTCATATTCCCATACTCTTTTCCACAAAGGAGCATCTCCCAATTCACCCTTTGGTTGTTTTGCAATCATCTATCACTGATTCTACCAAGGCGGAATTAAACTTTTTGGAAAATTCACATTTATGATCGATTGTGATTGAAAGATTTGAAAATTTGAAAAGAGCTTGCGATATACTACTCACAATATGCAAAAATTTCAATTTCGCCAAAAGTTGATTTGCCCTGAATGCGGAATCAGTGACCCGACAATATGGGAAATGTCAGTCCTATGCTAAGTTTCCTTTCCAATTTCAAGTAGCTATCACTTCAACCTGATCAAATGAAATACTTCAATTACCACTAAAATCCAAGAGAATTAATAATATGTCGCTATACCACAATAACTTCTCTTAACGGAAAATTTGCTCAGATTTCCGTATAGGGATTTCACGTCCCTTTTTGTCTTGTATCCAGTTTTAGCTATTTCATGATTTTGATTGCCAATTTGTCAGCCTCTGTTTAAATATAAACTATGAGAATCTGTCAGTGCTACACATGCATACCAAATATTAACTAAGAAGTCCTGACTGCTTCAGACAAGGACTCTTTGTCTGTGTAATTTGACCTCCTGCCCCGAGACACTGCTGAAGCTAAAATCTTCAGTGTGCATGACCAAACAGGTCATGTGGCTATCTACAAATGCATAATAGCATAAATAGATGTGACAACAAACCTTACATATCTGTTACAAGGCCTCTGGGCTGTTCCGGTAACTTAATTAGAATGGGCATGAACAAGCTTATTTTCGATGTTACCAATACATAATATAAAAATGAGCAAGTGGCCAGCACGTTTGTTTGTTGGCCACCGGGTCAAAGTTCCATTTTAATAAAAATATTAGAAATGTACATTATTAGTTGTTAATAAAACGCCACCCACTCGTCATAGCAACTATATATGGGACATACAAAAGACCATGCTATTTTGGACGCCATATTGAACATGTGCAAAAAAATTGGCTGATCTTTGCTACGAAGCTCTCTGAACAAAACCACATGCCTGCCAATGTTCTTGGTTGTCTAAGGATAATTTTGTGACTGAGGCGTTGCCTGGCAAAATCAATGAGAAAGTGCATTTTCCATGCAGTAAGGTGTATGTATAATGGGCTTGGGTCGTAATAATTTAAGCGTGAGCTTGTAGAATCAAAGAGTCCCGTTTGTACTCTAGCCTTTTATTACTATTCTCATGCTCTGTACAGAAACAGATATCCCAAAGGAACATCAATGGTGCTGTAATTGACATTTAATTATGGGTGTTTCAACTCATGGAGAATTACAGTGAATGTTTCATACAGTAAAAAGCTACCGACAGCATGATGAAGTGATATGAAGTTATCTTAAGCAAGTTAAGTATCTTTAAGGAAAGTATATAAAGCTGAAAATATTCTAATTTACAGGCATATAATTTGGTCAATGTGATGGGTAATTTCTGCTAAATCTTAGTTGTGTTGAATTTCTAAATTAAAAAATAAAAGCTCTCAAATTTCTCAGTCTTAAGTAACTAAATATTCTTTGGGGATGTTTGTTGATAAAATGGCAGAGGCATGCCATAGGTATCAAAGATATTCCAACAGTATGTCACAAGATCTGCTTCGACTTGGAATAATCCACAGCCACCGATGGTACTGACTGACAAATACACAGCCAAGATATGTACCTTGTAATGCATTGTCAGATGGGGATGAGCCGAGTCAATGATCAGATACATATGAAACCTGGGCATTATAGCATTCCTGAATTGTAAAAATTAGCTATTTACACATCCCGGGTAGTTATTACCCATCACACACACCTTAAGTTTAGGCGATAGCATTTTTTTTAGGGCACCTGGTAGTGTATAAAATTTTTAAAAACTTTTCTTTTTTGAGTAATGATGATATGCAGTAGAGCAGGGTACACAGGCATTTTTTTGTCAGCCTATAAAATTCCTTCCTAGAATTTGGGTCGAATTATAATCAAGAAATGATGGCAGCAAGTCACACGGCTGTCTAATATCCTTGTATTTATGGTTGGGTTGGGCGACACACATGCCACGGCCTAAATTTACAATGAGCAGATGATACCACCCATGATAGCCTCCTGGGGAACGCAACATGGCTTAGCTCCTACTTCCCGACTCCAGACAAAATGCACGCGAAATTGTTTTAAATTTAAAAGAGATACAAAGTAGGAGTGATATTGGCATCCGAATCATATAATGATTCCTATCTGATAACACTAAATATTTTGAAGTAACAAATGCAACGTTTTTGGAATGAAGCCCGAAAATTGGCCCTTTTACATACATTTGACACAAATATCTTTAAGAATCTCACCTTAAATGGACATATGATTGAAGCCATATTTGAAAGGTCAATTTGTATCTCAAAAATCTTAGACCAAATATATGTGAAATAAAAAAAATACCATAGTTGTGTGGTTTGGGAGCACGTGGCAAATTAAAAAAAAACCCTGAAAATGGTAACTTTTGGATACTTCCCATAAAATTTTACCTAGACTCAAATTTTCAGTCTACAATCCAGAGAAGATTCTCTACATTATTATTTTTTGGATCAGAGGAGGGACTTTAATACTTTTTATACCACATTCAGCACCTCTCTTTCAGGCAGCACTATGACTCCTTCAGTGTTTCATCTGGTGCGTACATAAGCACCATCAAGTAACGTCATTTGCTTAGCAATATGTTCTTTGCGCCTTACTCAGACCAATACGACTCATCAATCTTGAAGTTGATGGCCCAGAAATCATCTGAACCAGGTGTCTTACTCATCAAAATAGTCACCAAGCACATGATGACATCACTTTTCATCAGATTCCCACATACTATTCATTTATATTTCATAACCCCCATGAAATATTCAGTTAAATTTGTTTTCACTAAACCTGAATTTGATGTATCTTGAAAATTTTAACATGAATTGTTCGAAAATTGTCAATGCCCCACAAGGTTTTTTCTAACAAGAGAGGCACAGTCTAGAGTTTTTCAACTGAAATAATTAAAAATGTGACAGGCTTCCCACAGGCTCTTGCTCCATGGAGACAAAAGTCCACCACATTCAAATGCCCACTTTCTTCCAACTGGGAATGACTCTCTATGTAAATGTTTTTTCCAGCAGGGAATACAGAATTTAATTGGAATTGCTAAGTTTTTCATGATTTTTCCAAACAAAAAACCACTTGTCAGCTTTAACACATTGAAAGGTTAAGAGTGCTAATTGGCTACTTCAGACAATGTAATGGCCACTTCTCTCAAAGTCACTAGATAAGTTTAGTTACGGGTAAGAAGTCATCATATGAAACAATTCCAGTATGATTTGTAAGAAAACTAGCAAAACCTAACCTCTCTATTATCTTCTCTTACATTCCTGGGCCAAGATTCACAAAGAAAACTTTATGTATCATGACTAAATATCCCGTATACTGACACAGGCAAGGCGCGAAGTACTATGTTAGAATTCTCAAGGTAGTCAGATGGTGTTAGTCAAGCTTGAATGACACAATTGAAGGACACATTGATATCCATCTTATGTCAGGCTTTTGTACTACTTGCCGACATGGGGTCCGTTCCCCTAACTCGTGCATAAAACCCTAGTGTATACTAACTCATGTGTATGTTCTATATAATACACCTTTTCATACCAGTTGAACAGTGCTTTGGACAATTGGTCCTCCACTAAGGTGTGACAGAGTATGCACGTAGATTTACCACTGCGTTTCGGGAACGGGCCCCAGGTATAGCTGGAGCTGGCATTCTTAGGACATGTCATAACTCAATCCTTCCGATATCATTTCAGAGTCTGCCTCTGGTTTCACATTTGATTTAAAGTACCGAAAAAAAACATAAAGTCCTTGTCAGTGAACACACACCCGAATTTTTTTTGCACCCACCCCCCCCCCCCTCACCCTATAGAAATAATAAAGTCCATTGTAAATGTTTAGAATGAAACTATACCCTCATTTCGTTAAGAGGGCTTTGTGAATCTGGCCCCTGTATCAAATCTGTTACCTACCTGATCAGAATGAATGTGAGTCCCACAATGATAAGTGCTAAGATGTTATGCCAGGGCAAACACCAGGCCCACTATCTTGCCGGTATGTCCTTGTGGTGCCATTTGGTGGGGTGTATTGAGTTGTTCTGTGTTGTAGCCATCTCAGTTGAAGGCTGAGCTGCAAGACAAAAAGAAGGGATTAAAAAATATATAAAAATACATTATGGTTGACATAAAATTTGTTTTCAAATAAAAAAAAACTTGTTTTAATCAGGTAAGAAATTGATAGGGGATCCAGGGTTGTGGGTACACTCAAATTCGGGTTCTCAGATTTAGAAAATACTGGATCAACTCACTTCATTACAATAAACGAGTTTATCTTGGGTAGTTGGAAGGACCATGTGAAAGTTAGGACCTGGGACTCTGGGGGTATTAAAGTTACACTGTTATAGTTGCAAAGGGGCTTGGGATAGTTAGACAGGGGCCCTAGGGTGGTGACAAAGTTAACTAATACTACAGGTCATGTCTGATAAGGTTCCATATGGAACCTAACAACCTAACCTTGGTACCCCATCGCAATCGCGAAAAAGCCGCAAAAAAACCGGTGCAATTATAGTTTTGGAGAGAATGCCATCGAAAAAAGGGACACATTAGTAATGTACAATAATCCACATCTTATAGCTACCAGGTGTTATAAACGAGCGACCAAACTGCCGTAACCTTCTTTATTTTATTTTCACCATTTGTGGGCTTTTGATGACTAATTTTGAGACTGAAGGAGTGATTACAACTATAAATACCCATGAACCTATAACATGCAGTGGTATCCCTTTATATCGTGATACAGGGTGAGTCAAAAAAACTTGACCCGTATTGTGTCCGCCATTTTGATTTTTTTTTAAATATATATAAAACGTATGTGATATCATCGGAAAGCTTATTTAAGGATCTTTAATTTGCGCCAAAGATAATTCAAACTCGGTTAAGTAGAGGCCCGAGCTACAGTCTTTTGAATCAAGTAGTCCGGTGTTTCACCCTATCCACGGATTCCCATTTGAATGACCAAGGCTCCCGAATAAGCAAATGTGATTCCGTGGGCAGTGCAGAAAACAGACTGCTTGATCTCAACTGACTGTAACTCGGTCTATACCTAACCGATATGAATGATCTTTGCAGCAAATTAAAGATAATGAACTAAGCTTTCAGCTATATAACAGATATATGTTACTTGAAAATTCAAAATGGCGGACACAATCAGGGTCAAGTTTTTTTTTACTCACACTGTATTAATTGGTTAGTCTTGTTCATCATCTCTCAAAACTTAAAATACAGATGTGCACATCTCTATATCATGTGATAGAGGAGACTGTTAGGAGATGCATATATCGCTGTATCCATATTACCAATGGAGAGTACGGCACATAGGCAAAAAATTATATATGGACTATAAAAAAATACATAAAAAATAAATAGAGGTTAATGGCTCCACTATAAGGGTATTTTATAACACCAACTAATGAAAGTGCATTACACCACTCTAAGTGCAAATATGGGACGTGGGGAGGGTTGACACATAGAAGTGTTTTTTTCATTTGCACAGCTATCCGACTTGCAGAGGTTAACATTTTTAAATCAAACGATACTTTGGTCAGCCAAAATACCAAAAACATACATTTGATATGAAAAATAAAATATAAAGTGTTGTTTTTTTAAAACCTCATTAATAATAATGACCAGCGCCATGTTGTAAGTGCAAATACAGGGGGTTGCATGCAAATAAATGTTTTGATTTTGCACAGGTATGTGACTTGCGGAGGTTATAAATTGTACATTGAAACATAATAAACTCCTTGCAATAACCAAAGAATCTGATGGTTTGCAGGTTGTAATGTGTTCTGGATGGTGCAGTGCAATTCTCAATCACAATCCTAGCTAAACATCAGTTCATTTGGAATGGTTTCTGACAACGTAGATCCCTAAGATGAGGAAATGGAATGTTTCCAAGGATTAATGTGGAGCTTACCATTAGTACAAGTCACATATGTTTTAATAATATTAATTGGCTTTATGAGTCCCATGAGTCTGTTGATGTCCGCAATGAGTTATTTACGCTAAAAATATGCCTCTTCCAGGAAGGCGTTTGGCATGAATGTTTGAGACGGCACATGCAATAATCAATAGAAATTCAACAGCATAATGTACAGGGTAACTATAAGTGACATACAGTTTATCATTAACATGAGGCACATTAGATGTACATAAAGATGTGTTTAACAAATACTTGCAAACACAAGTATTTATTTATAAGAAATTCACAATTTTGACATGACGGCAATATTTAAAGGTGTGCCTATTTACAACATGGCACTCCTTTTTATGTGAAGGACTGTCACCAACATACCTTAAATTCAATATTTTTTTAAAACCTGATATACCATTTAATGGGAGTGGTAGCTGTGTAAATTAATAAGGCCCATAGATGGCTGTACAAATAATTACAGTAAATAAAACAATTTTAGCTTGAGATCACTAAAGAAATCTAACAAAAAAGTTCAGCCAACATATTTGTAAAATGTAACCGGAAAGGTTTCTTATGATACTAATCTTGCATTTCAATCTTCTTACCAATGCAACCCACTCTCCAAACGATATCTAGACAGCATAAGAAATATTCTGAATGATATCTTCTAAAAGTTTTCGTTCTATGAAAAATGCTAAAGAACATCATTCCACACTGAAATTCACTATTTACAGATCAGATGAGATTACTTCCTCAAAACACCGACAAACACCCAAGGAAGTTTTAAGTAGAAATTGGTAATAACTGTCAAAAAAGTGCACCACGCTTAACATCTACCTCCAGACAAATAAAATTTTCAGCATGTCCATTAGCGCACTACCACATACACCATCATAATCCATTCACTTTTTTTAATATGTGTCTCTTCAATAACAGTTGGCATTTTTGGATAAATGTCAAAAATGATACTTTATACTTTATTATCTCCCTCTATTTCCTGCTGATGTGATACAAGTACAAGAACTGATACCAGTAGAAAGTAAAGATAGTGAAGACAAAAGCTATAGCCTGACTCTTCCCCCTTTCACTTCTGTTTTCAAGATATTGATGGGTTCTGTTCACTGAAAGGCATTGTTTGTCAGTCACATTGAAATATTGGCCATACAGTCTCACTATACACTGTTCATCACCTAATAGGCAAAAGTTATTTGGCTTTTGTTTATCCATGCATTCCGTTTTACATGCACATCTTTTGCCACAAGCGTGCACCGTGCATACATCATGCACTGCGTTTGCTGCGGCATTGTTGCTTGCAATTGCGCCCGCACCATTCTATATCTATTTGAAGTGTGAAGAGTCTTGTCTATTTGGTGATGGACAAAGTATACCTAAGTACATCACAACAAGCAGAACATGACATTATGCAGTGCATAATAATGTCCCCACCGAATGCTGCGATCATAGGTTTGAACTTACACCCTTTATGTGGAAAATCTCTAGAAATGAGGAAATCTCTAAAGCATTGTTCATAAGCTCTAGAATGTGTACACAGAATAATTTCTGTAAACTGCATAAAGCACCTAACACACCAAAGTCAATATTGGGTTCCGTATTAATTAACTGGTATCCTCACACATTTGAACACGCACTGAAAAAATCTGCACAATGAGCTTAAATGCGATGAATTTCCTCATAAGCTCTTTAACACGCACACATAATTTCTAAATATCAGATCTATATTACAACACAATATTGACACCTTTGCTGGTATTTCAAAAGTCGAAACTTGCAGATTGAAATGGTAAAGATTTGAATGACCATTTGAGGAGTTATTACTAAAGTCTCCTGTGTTAAACAAGGTCAGTTGGTTCTCATTTGAATACAATATTGCTAAATACCAATTACAAATTCCGATTAAAACATACGGATGCCATTAATTTTTGCATATTTTCAAGAACTGCTGGACTTAATTGGACATAAATCTGTATCATGTACTTTTTTCTGTTAATGGAACAAAACATGTGATACAAGTAAGTAATATGAGAGCAAATCATATGAAACCTCATTGCTATTATGTTGCCAAAGGTTTATGAAAATCTCACACAAGGCTGAAATTCCTAGCTTTTAAAGGCATGCTCTCATTTGAGTATATTGTCCTTTCCTTCTACATCCCAAATCTTTAAGTTGGAATTCTTATTTTCCTATCAAGTAATGTATCTGGTCTTGTGAAGTATATTTTGTGTCACTGTATTCCCTTCCCTCAAACACAAAGTGCCACAATATGCTCATCCACCACAGACACAGTTCAGTAATCTTTCCACATGTATCATTAAATGAAAACCGACCTTGTGTGTTCTGGGGTATCATAAATCATCCGTAAAACTCAGCAAAAGACATATTTCACATACCTAGTGAATGGACATTACCGAACTGTGCCACAGGAATCAAGACTTAATTTTCCTCTGGGGTGAAAACACCAAGCCAACTTCAGCAAGTTTAAATTCACACAAGAAACTGTTTGCTTTAACTTTGACCACAATGTGTGTCACTACAAATTGGTTTGACAGTTGAATACAAACCAGTGTGAGATCATCACTGAATTATCTCCCGCTACCTGCAACCTTTAATATTCTACATCCTCGGCTCTGAAACTCGAGAGTGTTTGCTTCAACTCCATTACTCCTGTTGCCAGTGAGTGAATTGGCAAAAAATTGACAATCCTATAACAGAGGCTACCATTGGTATTTTATCCATAACTTTCAACAGCATATTTTTTTGTTTCTGGGATAATTGCGAACCTTTGATAAACTCTTGTGGATTTTACCTAGAGTTGTAAAAGCTTACATTACTATACACTAGACTACTTTGTATTCCAATAGTGTTTCTTTTTCAAATGGCGTTATAATTATGATTCAAGCACTTTATAGTTAGCAACGGATCGAGGCCTGATATGGTTCATCTACACCTTAGCTGTGGTTTTCCCCTAGGAGCTGTGATTTTGTGGTTTTCAACCTTAGGAGCTGTGATTTTGTGGTTTCAAACTATAGTAGATTTCAACCCATAGTGTCACCTTTAGTATTGTTTGAATGTCATGAGCATAGAATGAGGGGCATGTGCATTGTGTTGAAACTAAAATTCCACACTATTGAAATAACTGAATCATGCAGTCTGATAGCAGAGAAAAATCAATTCTATGCTCAATTACAGCATTCAAGTCAACGTAAACGCATTTATAGCTACATTAACTCTCAAAACATTCTGACTAATCCATTTGCTTCAAAAGTATTCAATGTTACAACAGGTGAGTTGAATGTTATTGAATTTTGAGCATTTGTTGTTTGGATTCAAAGGAACAAAAGTCTTTGCACATAAGGTGATGTTAACGCAATTGGCCAGATTAGTTCATTCATGAAACAGGTGAATCGGGCCACATATTCGGCCTCCTCTCCCAACTAATCGACGCTGCCCAAAACTTTTCCACTGGTGACACGATGGGTTGAATCTACTATAGGAGCTGCACAGTTAATCACAGAGACTTAAATTGTATTTGGAAATCATGTAGGTATTGTACTCTATAGACCTGTTTTGAGATATTGATCTGACAGGTATCAAGTAGATTAACACATGCAATTATGTGAAGTAATGTGTGCGCTGCATGCTCTTCAAAAAGCATGCCGAACACACAGAGTGATGTCACAAGCCCTGGGCTGACAGGTAAGCAGGGCAGGCATGTCAACCTAAAATGATGAACATAACATCAGTTACTCCTACAACCCAATATCCTCTGATGCTCAGTCTTTCTGGTTTGGTCAAACACACCAATATCTGCTGTGAACCTTGTTAATTTTTTCTCTCCAGAGTCCCTCTTTAAGCATTGACTTCAATGAATTTAAATTGACAGCATTGCAGGTTTTCATCAGCAAACAAATTCCAAGAATGTGGAGCTGCAACTGAGAATGCTCTAGACCCACCACTCTTTTTAGTCACAGACTCCCAAGAAATTGACACTACCAGAAGAGCAAGTTAACACTGAGCCAAGAGATGGTGTTTTTATAGAAGGCAGTTTTCGATGTATAAACCAATGGTTTGCTAGTCAATATTTATATTCAAACTTGAGAAATGATTTTCAGTACAGCAATACCTTAAAAGGCAAACATTTCAGGTCCTTAAAGTGTTACAGTAATAGCAATAAAATGCCCTTACAGAACATCTTTAAGTCAAACAATTTTTGGGGCCTGATTGGGGGGCTGCTTAAGGGCCAGAATGGTCCTATGCCATTAGACAGTCCACTCGGTCCACTTTACTTTGTCTGACCAAACACATAGCTACACAGCTGCCCTTCACATTTCAGGACAAAGAGAGGTTATGTCATGACTAGATCTACATTTTCGTTTTGTTCCTTTAAATGCCCTTAACATGAATGGGGTGCTCCAAATACCAGACCGGGTAAATGCCATCTACTCCCATATGGCATTGATATCAACTGTTTCCTTTCTCAAGAGATGTTGCCAGTTCCATGCTACACACTGGCAATGCAATGAACTCTGTTCCGACCACTTTTGATGCCTCTTCCCTAATCATCTCCTTGATATCATCTTCCGATCTAATTCTCAGACTATCTCTTCCTCCTTAAAATCAATTCAAGCTGAGTGCATATGATGGGCCTTAAGGATGTCGACTAGAGTTCAGTTGCCTGCAGCTACCATGACCACACCAAACCCTCCTACTCAATGGAAGGCTACTAATGCAATGATCAAATAGCAATTTGAACTCCCCTTAAGCTATCGGCCTAGTTCATTATTCTATTCATTTACTAAATGTCGGAATTTACCTTGCATTTTACAATATTAGTTTAAAATTTATTACAGTTGAAAATATTTCAGAGCATGGGTCATTCACAATAGCTACTTTCAACCTTTGGTTGGAATTTACATAGACATGGTTACCTGGGATTGTTGCTTTGGTTGTGCATAATTTATTGTAACATGAAGCATTTGACCAATCAAGAAGGATTCTATTTGGCCTTTCAGTCAATCACAACAGAGAACTGCTACATCTACTTGTAGATAACAGTCTCAGGCACATGACAATATCAAGGGTCTACTGCAAGAAGGCCCAATCTGCAATAGCTTCCAGTTGTCAGTTGTGTTCTTATTAAGTGTTAAACCTGCAAAATCTGGCAGCTATTGCAGATGGGGCCTTTTTGCCCTAAACCCTCAATATAATCCTCACAGCATATTTTTGTTGAGAGCAAGACATTCTGTTGCTGCAGGAAGTTTATTTCAGATGCTGAATTTGAAAGGCAGACAGAAAAGTTTGTGAACCATTCATGATTTATTGTCTTGTCTGGCAACCAGTGCTGGGACAACAAGTTAGATTAGATTACCACCAAATAGGCCGGAATTATTCGGTTGTTATCCTTCCGCGCGTAAAAGTAAACCAACTTTACTCGAGCGTTTGCACAGAATCGCGCGCGCCACGCATAATATACACAGTGCGTCTCTTGCATTGTCTTGCGCCTACATTATTCCATATCAGTTTGCACTGTTATGAGGCCCACGTATTTGATGGTAATCAAAGTATAGATGAGGTGACATCAATGTTTACAAACACAAGTTAGCACAGGTCTGGTCTACTGACATGTTAGAGGTGAAAAAAAATATGCCCATACAGTTACAGCATTCAATAACCTTATCACGCCTGATTGAGCGCGAATTTTAAAAGCACAAGCCCTGCAGATGCTCACGCATACTGCCGGGCAGTGGTTTGTTCGTTGCCTGGCGTTGACGTCACATGTCAACTCATCTATAGGAACCAGTGCTTAGAGCACTCAGTTCACATAGCAGATGTTTATTCCCTCATCAGTCCTAAAGAAACATCACATACACCAAGGCACACGTCAAGATAAGGAAGCAGACTGAGTCCTTTTTTAAAATACCTACCATTGAGCCATCCCCAGATAATGAAGATGAATCAAATCACAGTCTATTACATATTATTTCTCTTAGGCGAAGACCATACCCCGTTATCTCTGAGAATTCATACGGATTATGTGGGTTCAGGACTCCCTTTGACCCCTGCATAACCTCAAATCAAGCTCCTCTTTGTATTCCCATCAGTTCTGATGTTGTCTCTTCTACTGATATCTGTTAACAGAGCTGAGATATTTCATGTTCCCTGACATTGGCTTCCTCTCATGTTTTTGGTGAGAGTCCAAGTCTGGCATTGATAAGCTCAAGTGGGTACCAAAATACTTCTGTATGTTGCCAAGGTTCACCTTAGACATTTACAAATTATTCCCAAGCCAAACTTTTTGCTTAACTTCTGGTTCTAGATTGCAAACAAAGGTGACCTTTTGATTGCTTTTGATATCCATTTTGTCGCAATTAAATACATATTTACTCTGAAGCATGCTATGTTAGTGCACTGCTACATGTGCCAAGTAAATTCTGATTTGTATCAAGCCATGGCAAATGCATTTTAACTCCAAATATCTTCTAGGATTACGGTTGAGTAAGACTGATGGGGTAAATTTAGGAGTAGCACTAGCTAATTCTAGGAGCTAATCAAGGGTAATCATGTCTCTGCCACATGAACCCTAGATAACATTTGACCCCAAATTTTTTGAGGTAGTTCAAAAGTTCAAATCCCTCCAAGTTTCTTTCAAATTCATCTCATGCTTATGTATAGACCTACAGTGACTGAAAACATGAAGGTTAACATTTTTGCACATACATCTGGACAGTCATCCATCTGAACATTAATCCATTTCATAGTCCCCTTCTGAAATACTTTCAGCTGGGACAATCAGGGTATTTGTCTGGCTGGGTTATGGCAGAGATTGAAAGCTACCTCAGTTTGTCGGCAGGTCACCTAAGTACTATTATTCACAGTGAAAATTGTTGGACAGGGTCAGATCAAGACATTTTCCAGAGCGTTTTCGACCAGCTATTTAGGTCACAGCATTTGTATTGCCTTCTCATGTACAAGAAAATAATGCATGTTGGCGTGACCTCCTAATTGACCAACCTCATGGATGCCACAAATGCAGCCATGTCCAAGAAAATAACGCATGTTGGCGTGACCTCCTAATTGACCAACCTCATGGATGCCACAAATGCAGCCATGTCCAAGAAAATAACGCATGTTGGCGTGACCTCCTAATTGACCAACCTCATGGATGCCACAAATGCAGCCATGTACAAGAAAATAACACATGTTGGTGTGACCTCCTAATTGACCAACCTCATGGATGCCACAAATGCAGCCATGTACAAGAAAATAACGCATGTTGGCATGGCCTCCTAATTGACCAACCTCATGGATGCCACAAATGCAACCATGTACAAGAAAATAACGCATGTTGGTGTGACCTCCTGATTGACTGCACCTCATGGATGTCACAAATGCAGCCATAACCTAGTCCCATTGGTGCTCCACTCCCATAGTAATTCCAATCCCAATCTTCATTATGAAATGACTACCTAGCAGTGAGAATGCTATTCACCCCAAAATAATTCCACTTCAAATCCCATACTATAACCAAAATATCTTGAACTCCTAGGCCAAGCACTCAGATATGCCATCAAAAACCACAAGGAGGCTAACCAGGCTTGGTTCATTGGTGATACCCTTTTCTCTGACAGTAGTTTTGATCCCAAGTTCCAACTCTTTCTAAAGACATACACTTCTTGAACTTTATAGTCTATAAGTTAACCCGAAACCTTTGTGTAATGATAATCTATTAACTAAGCCTACATGTTTAAAATAAACTTGTACAAAAACAGGCATTTGACGTCAGCGGACTCACTACACTGCAGAACGAAATACCGGAGCCATTAAAATACGAAACCATGCAGGGAACGTAAAATCACCGGCGTAATCTCAGCTGCAACGTTACTGTTGGGTTTTCACTTGTTCACACAATATCAGAATTAAAAGTTATTACAATCCTCTGTGAATCTCTGACCAAATTTTCACGTTGTACTTTGGCATCATCAAAACGTTGTATTACGTTACCGCCCACGTGGTTGTAAAAAAAGTTATATTTCAGGCAAACAATTTGAGGAAAAAGGCTATAAACAAAGGAAAAGTGAAGAAATAAAGTTTAAAACCAGTTTTAATACACTTTTTTGTATATGGTAATGTAACATTTCTATGTCACCAATTACTTATCACAATGAATAAACTTAATACTTGTACCTTACATAATTCGAACCAGGGGCCTTAAGATTAACAAGTCCTAAACCTTATCCACTACACTTCATGACTTTACTGATAGCAGATGCTGAAATTAATATATATATATATATATTATCTATCGTAAGAGGTGCTTCTTAACCGGAGCTATTGGGTCTGTCATCATACTAGTATTATATTCGTGAGAAAGGTCAAACAGTAGAACATAGGCAACTTTGAAACCATTTTTTTATTACTGAAGGAAGCTTTCGGTCAATTGGACCTTCCTTCAGAGATCTGTACATTAAAAAACTATACAAGGAATTAAACTTCAATTAGTGCTTATAAACACTATATCACCTGACTTTATCGATATAACACTCATAGCTACGCATTCTTTCTTATAAAAAACATCCCCACAATCATAAATACACACCCACAACATACTACCATACACTCACACACGTACATACATACACGCACCCACCAAACACACACACCCCACATAATAACACACGATACCTCAACCACACCAACCACATACACATCATACTTCCATCGCCCATATTATTCTCAATTTCATATCATAACTTTTTTCCCCTTGACATCTAAAATGTTAAACAAACAAATTGTTTTAAATTTTAAAACTGCTGGGGCCACAGAGGCCTACCAATCGGGTAAAAACCCGTGCCTGACAAGACTTCTAAGACATAAATGAGTTTTAAAATATATTGATGAATATTATAAATATTGTATACAGATTAGTTAAAACTCATTCTATGATATTAGAGTATGTCAGGCACTGTTTTTTACCCCGATTGGAGGTCCTATTTGGCCCCAGTTTTTAAAATTTAAAACAATTTTTTTTTTTAACATTTTAGATGTCAAGGGAAGAAAAGTATGAAATTGTCAGAATAACTATTGGCGATGGAAGTATGAGGTGTATGTGGTTGTGTGTGTTTGTATGTATCGTGTGGTTTATGTATGTGTGGGTGTGTGTTTGTGTGTGGGTGCTTGTATGTAGTACGTGTGGAGTGTATGTTGTGTGGGTGTGTAATTATGATTGTGGGGAGGTTTTTTATAAATGCGTAGCATGATTGTATATCAAGATAAGTAAAGTTATAGATGTTTATAATCTATTTTAAGTTTATTCCTTGTATATGTCTTTTTAATGTACAGATCTCTGATGAAAGTCAATTGACCGAAAGCTTAGTAATAAAAAATGGTTTCAAAGTTGCAACGTTCTACTGTTTGACCTTCTCACGAAATATATATATATAATATATATTTTTCCTAGATAGGTCTATAATGCGAAATTTAATAAATTCATAGCTATAAGACCCTTCATTATTATGATATTATAATTCATGTTTTCTTGTTAATGAGATTATCCTTCATTTGCATAAATTAATATTCATATCTTTTGACGGAATAATCGCAAACAATGAAAACGCTCCAGGCGAAAAAAATTTCGCCCTAACTCAATGCCATTAAAACCAAATAAAAAAGAGAATTTCGCCCTAGCGTAAGAGATAGTGATCAATATATATTAGGGTTGCCCGACCATGGGCTTTTTTAGAGAAAGTAGTCGACTAGTCGCCACAAAAAAGTCGCGACTATGACTATTGGCGACTATCAAATGTCTAAATTTTCGCGAATTTGAGCTTACTTCATTTTGTTCAGAATACATGTAAACCATGCAACTGTTTTGACAGTATTCACGGTACGATAAAGGACTTGTGCGGGGACATTGTACAACACTTGACGGTGACAACACAATAAAACACACTTAATGTCAGCGCACGATTTTTCGCAAATTTCGAGTTTTTTTTTCCGCGCAACCAAAAATCATAATTTTCGTGACACATCTGTGCTGAAATGTCCGATCTGCGTAATTACGCACCTAAAGGATCCTGGTAGACAACCATTCACATTTACATATAGTTTAATAAATTAAATCGATCGTGTTGATGAAAATATGGAAAATTGTTGCCTAAAATCCATGATCCCAGCCGATTAATTTCCTACTTGACCTCTCTAAAACTATATATTTAAAGACCCCAATAAACCGCAGAGTGTCATCCCTCATCAACAGAGACTGCTCTCCTCTAGGCAGTTGGTTTGGTGCTTTTGTGTCCTTTACCCGATTGAGTATTTACAATACCACTACCTCACGTAACTCACCCCCATTATAAAATGGATCAATCAAACATTTGAAGTAAACCAACAGTTTCATTGATATGTTAATCGGAGGGGGGTCTGACATTTGCAAGTAAACAAGAATAGGAACAACGGTATAGTCCAGATTATGTTATAAATCATTTAAGAAATAAGCAACCTAGATTTGAACACCCAACCAAATGATCGTGTGTTTTAATAACTAAATACAGTAATTTTAGCCTGAAAAAAATAGTACCTCGCAATATTGCCTCCTGCGTTTAGCTGCATGCCCACATGGCCGGGCGGCGAAATTCGAACTAATTCAGCTTTAAGTACCGCTAAATAAACAATAAAATTAGTTAGAATCTTAACTGTATTGCAAATTTATATCAGAAAGTTACCCGGTAGTGATAAATTCTGTGAGGTCATGAGCTGAAAGGTCATAAAAGATCAGTATAGTCAAAACTAGTTAGTTTACTGTCTTGGGGAATTTTCCTTCTCAGCTAGCCGCACTTCGCAATCAGGCTGTTCATGGAGTGCAAGGGTTAACCCCGCGCAAAGCAAATCATGCGGGGAAGTGGACGAGGACCAGCTAACATCTTGACTAATCATGATTTTCTCCTACTCCATTGGGCATTTTTAATAAATAGAGGCAGTACACAGATCCCAAGCGTCGGTATTCAGTGCTTAAAAACGAACTTTTTCTCCCTTATTGTACATCTTATGACTTCCGAAGTGTAGCATAGCATCCACTGAATATTTATACCAATATCGACTATTGCAAAACAAAAGTCGTAGTCGCGACTATGGCCAATAGTCGCGACTCGCGACTATAGTCGCCTTAGTCGTGCAACCCAATATATATATCTATATGGTGTGTGTGTGTGTGTGTGTGTGTTGTGTGGTGTGGTGGGTCTACTTTTTTCAATTAAACTACATATAATACAAAAGAGGAAAGAGTGTTAATAATTTTTAAAATGATAGGGAAAATAAGATTTTTGCATTTCTTTCATTGAGTTACTTCGACGTTTTTAACACCATTTATAGGTAAAACGATTTTCCTAGTTCATATTCTTACATTAAAACAAGTAACTTACAAAGAACATAATATAACGGAAATATAATAACGATCATCGTATAAATACTACCTGTTTTTTCAAATGTGTAGTAGTATTTTGTAGCCACTGTTTTATTAACATTCTTTCTGCTATCCAAATTGGTAATTTTATGTTAGGTTAAGGTAATAAAGCGTGAACATTATTTAATAATTGGGGTTTACCGTAAGTTAAAAGGTAAAGTCTGGTAAAATTAGAACATTTTTAACATGGTACTCCTATATAGGTGCCATACTGGTGGGGTTCTCTACGCCAAAGTAATTCAACTCTACCCCTTAGAATAACCCTATATAAACTGCAACTACACTTAGCACATTGACCTTCTTCCCATTACAACTATTAGTAATTCCAAACCCCAACTCAGACTTCATCATGGTACATTGAACCTTAAATCCATCATTCGAGATCCCTTTACCCTAAGTGTACTTCCAACCTTGAAGTTTCAACATCGTCATGCAAGATCATGCATAGTTTCTCCGACTATAATCTTTTTGCATAATCTCCTTAGCTTTATCCTTGTGACAACCTAATATTTTGAACCCTCAAAGGTGCTTGTTGCCGATTTTTGTGTATTGTGTTATCTACTTGATATGAAAGCCTCGCACTTGGCCATACACCCCATCAAGTACCGTGGAAACAAACTTGCGGTTGTGATGGTAGAACGCAATAATGCATGTGCCAAGACCTATTCATCACTGTGCTGATATTGATGGTTTAACCACTAAACGCAGTTTTTTTTTGTTATATCTTGGAAATTAATGGATTTTAGGGCTCAAATTTCAGGACACAATGAGAAAATACAAAACAGCCTTTCATCGATATCAAAATTGACTTCCGGATAAATCAGGTGGGTCCCAATTTCCCAAAGACGATTGGAACACCCACCTTAACCTTGGCATTAAAATAATTTAATAATCCTGCAACTAGAATAAATATTTTGCATACATAGTCCCGGCAGAAGTATGATTTCTTTTTTATGCAGGCTATTTTGCACATATCTCATGCAACACTGACTCTGCCCTCATAAGTTAGCTTTAACCATGGTAACCCCACATTTACACCCATAGTACTACCTGCTGATTGGTCAATATGGAACTTATGTGATTTTTTAGCCATCCAAAACTGCTAATATGGTGGCAGGGTTGAGGAGTTCTAGAGCCTTAAATGTTTGAAGCTGCATTTCAACTGGCTATTGGAATGAATATTGATGTATTTAGCCCAATCAGATTTGCTGTATCAAATCCAGGTATAGGTGCTCAAGGATTAAAAAAAATTGCATGGAACGGATGAACATCATTTGTTACTTACTCCTGATACTACTATAGTAGTAAGTTTCTCTACCAAGCCTGTAACATTACTCTTTGGATCTTCTGGCAACAAATTTCCCTAGTGGCATGTTTTCCCCCACTTTAAAGCAGACAGGTCGTGTAAAACGGTGTGTTTGGTGTCATGCTTTGAGTTCATACATTTGGGTGCTAAACATGATCTTGGCACATAATCACCCTTTTTTATTGATCACTACTTTTCGTGAAATTTTCGGGGAAAATTTTGCCCTAAATAAAAGCTCCTTCCTTTCCACCTTGTAGTTTATTACAGTTTCACGTTGTGCATGTTTCAATGACTACATCCTGGTTTTCACTTGGAGTGAAGGTGGACTGAAGTAGGGCAGACCTGGATACAGGTTCCCCAATGGCCATACACAATTTCCCCCTCCATGAAAAAAAAAATACCCAACACAGTGGAAATATTTGTCTAATTTGACAAAATGTGTTTGTTCATAATTTAAGGCTGCACAGTTTAAGTCTTGGAGTTTGCTCACTTTGTACACAGGTGCCCTTTTCTTGTTCCGTGAGTTTGCATGCCCTGGGTTATTTTGGATTTTCCAAATGCTCTTTGCAATTCTTGGGAAAACGTCATTGACGGGGTTGACATTTTGAACGCAACATCTGCAGAGTGAAATGCACTAGTAACTTTTCAAGCTAAACAAAAATAAGCCCACCCTCTTCTAGTAATTTGTAACTCTCAGTAGTATAACAGGCAGGGGAGTAGGTTGCCACCCCGAGATTTTTATTTATTCGTTATTTATTCAGGAAATTCCTTCAATGCAAAGTAGTGATCTCCTAGGAGATCCTGATAAGCCAGCTTTGACTGGGGGAAAAGCTTAAAAATCATACTAAATCAGCCTTTTTTTACCTGCTTACCAGGAAATTTTCACCTCCAACCAGGAAAATCTCCCTCAAAACTGGGAATTTGCCCCCTCTGACAAGTGACCCCTGTTACGCATATGGTAAATCTGTACCTAAAACCATCAGAATTTGACCCACTATCTTTGAGATTTCATGAAAATTATAGGAATCAAATGAACCAAGCGGTCAAAATTGAAGGCTGGTAATCTATCCAGAAAATAAAACACAATGCCATTTTTCCTATGAACAGTAAATGCAAATAAAATAGCAGTTGCCTAGTAACTTTGATGATTTTCAATAAGGTCAAGTTATTTGCAAACAAGCTTTACAATTTGTTAACACCTACACACTTCCCATTTTTTCCATTTCTTATATCTGAAACCAGGTCTTCAATTTTCAACAGATTCAATCATCTAAATCATATTTTGACCACTAGCCTTGCAAGTGCATCTTATATCAAATACAATAATACTTTTGAATTCTAAAATTGGCTGTCAACTCTAGTGGGAAAAACTGAGAGCAAATATTTAGTTTCGTTTTTTATCAATATATTTTCGACACCATTTGTAATCTTTAAACAAAAGTACAGCACGCAACCTGCAGAACGTCACATCCACTTGAGATCACAATCCTACGCAAGCATTTTAGTCCTTATAGGTTAAGTTCTGCTCAAGAGAGACCTAGTCATAAGAAAGTTATTTTCCAAATCAAGTGTAGGGTATGATAAATGCTACTGAAGCAGTTCATCCACAGGGAAAATATCAATTATCAAAACTATATTGAGCAAAGTTCTACCGCAGTACCAAAGTGTACCAACAAAATGATGGTTTACCATCTCTTGTTTTAGTTGTGTTTCAATTCATAATATAATGGATAATCTAAACTAATAAAATATGATGTGAAATATGAAATATCTGTATAGATACAGTTATTTACATTGCTAATTGTGCAAAAAAACTTTCATATATTATGACTTTCACAACACGCAAGGGTTGGGTTAGCTGTAATTGGACATAGGATAGCATTATTACCAACAGAATCCTGAATGCTTGAACTTGCAGCCACTATCAGTGGTTTTCTTCAAAAAGTTAGCAAACATTGCCCTCAATTTCTGTCATAGTGGATTTTTTTTTTTGCATTGTTGTATTGGAAATGGATGCAATAAAGTCCCCTGAAAGCAGCTTAGCTGAAAACAGCATATTTTTAACACTTAAATAAAAAAAGAAAAATTAAAAATTTTTTAACACTAAATTATTTTTTCCAAAATTTTATGTAATTGTCTAAATATCAGTTGTGCATATTTTGGTTGAAAAATAATTCAAATCGGCCATGACGTTTTTATGCCAATTAGCATAATTAAGCATTTTGGTGGCACTATTCAAAATCTGTTCGGCCCTTAAATCGTGCTAGAGTACCTTTTTTTTAATTTTTACTTCAGCAATGTAAATATTTTATGTTCTCCTATTATGAGCCAAATATTATGGATAAAGTCTTTCGGGTAAAGTGGTTTTTCATTTTTTTGCGGGAGAATTTGGTGCATGTCAAAAAAAATCGACTTTACAAAATGCCGCTCATGAAAGGGCAGCTTTGAAATATTCTAATTTATGTTTTCATGTAGAACAATAATATTTTAAAATTTTTATTGTAGCATGAATCACATGAAGTAATTCAGAAGTGCCACCCCAAGGGACACTTTGTCCCCCGCCATATAGTTATGATTGCCTCTTGAAATTGAGGAGTTGGAGTACACATATAGAATTCAAGAGTTCAAAATTATGTGTTAAACCAATGGCAACACCAAATTTAGGATTTCCTGGCCACCACTGCCTGCAGGTATCAGAGAATTGGTCACAAGAGGTCAGTTTCTTTTGACAATCATTGAAGGAGTATCATGCAAGAAGGGAACCTACAAAGTGCGGAAAAAAGTCAGCAGGCTTGCATGGCTTGTGATTTTCTCTACTAATATTTGATGATCACGTTGATAAATGATGCATATTTTGAGGCGTAGTGACACTTTTCGGTGACCAATCATTTAGCACTGCACACCCTTGAGTCGTAGGAACATCTATTGATACAATTATTCTCCGAAAAATGATGGACAGACAGACAGACAGACAGACAGACAAAGGGTTCTGCATGGTCTTTCCTACCATATTATGTATGGCATGGGACAATAATAAATTTGTAGTATGATATTACACTCATTACTCTCCCAAACAACTGAAGAGCAAAATCAGACATCAAATTTGAATATAAATGATTGATTGTGACTTTGCAGCACTGGGTTGTATCCTAATTTACATCACACACACTTCAGTGAAGTACAGTGCTATCAATAGCCCATTGGATTTACATACAATGTATATGTTCATAACACGCACTAGTTTTTACTATGCTTATTACGAATCAGCTGCGCGGCTATTTCCAGCCACAGCTCACTTCCTGACTTTGATCAATTCGCCCGACTAATGGCTACATTTGCCGACTGCAAAATATGCTTTGGTTATGTGCTTAATTTATCACTCTCATTTATCTTTTTCTGTCTCTGATGGTGCCAAATAGGTTCTTAATCTTGCAACAATACTTTAACCAAAAATAACACAATGAAAATCATGTGTTATCACTGCTTTAATATGCAATTGCAATCACACCTGATGAGGTTGTTAAAACACAGGGCTGTAGTAAGGCCACAGCAGGCTCATACACAGGGGTAGCAGGGGTATGACTGCACCCTCCATAATAATTTTATAAAAGTCCACTTTGTCCATGCTAATGATGCAAAAAAAGATAAGCTAAAATGATTGTATACCAATGTCATCCAATCTGGAACAAAAATCCCAACTTTTAGGGGGCCGCGTCTCCTCTGATAACCTTAAATCACACACTTTTTTCCAGAATTTACTCCAAAACAAATCCTGTGCAAGGGCCTGGATGCAAGTTGTGAGGCAGCCAAAACAAATTAAAATTGGGCAATGGTAAAAGAGAAAAACAGAAGGGACTCACTAAGTGGGCAACTCTGCCAACCCTAATATAACATGCACATCTCAATGAATACTCCACTAAGCCCAATAAACAACTTTAAGAATGAAAGATCATTGTCAAAAGCTTTTGAAAGCAGATTCTAAAGTTACAATATATTTGCATGGAAAAAAAATAAAATTTGAATCAAAATGATGTACTTTTCGGCATCTTACATGAAATGATAGATCTTTTTACACAACCATACATGGTATCTTTCCCTTCCCATACACTAACACTGATATCATCAAAAGATCACTAATTACAAGAATGAACAAGTATCAAGGACACCTTCTTTTCCAATGAATGTATACACACACCCTCTTCTAACTTAATTGAGTCACTCTGCCCTTTCCTTCAACTTACTTCTTAACCTAATCTCAAGATGTACTAAGGAAATTATTGTGTTACTTCAGCAGTTTAAAGGGACCATGAAAATAAAATAAAAGTTAATCTTAAATGACAGGCCTGTGTCATATCTAATATAGTAAGCAACAACTGAGAAAATACCCAACAAAGAGGGGGTCAGAAATAACTCATTATTTGGTTGTAACATCATGAAATAATTATTGAGTATATCATTGAGTACGTTAATAGTCGAAGAAGGCGAGTTGGCCGAGCAGTCTAAGGCGCTGAATCATCAACAGGGTATAAGATCAATCCAGCAGCCCTGGTTCGAGCCCTGTGAGATTCAGATTTTTTTTGTCATACTCAAATAGTTCCTATAAAGGTTCGAAATTGCATAATGACACTACATTTTAATGCGGCATGATTACGGAATTTCTCCTCGCTCCCACCTTATGTGTAGAATATGCAGTTTTATGCAATTGGGATACCGGACCTCATGCGTTTTGAGTCATCTATGCTGTTAGTCCAATGTGTTAGAGGAGTAATTCCAGAGTACGCCAAAAGTTGCAGACCTTATGTGAAAAAGAATTAACGCACACATCACTCCCTTCCAACCCGCACTATGCCAGCATGGAAAGTATTTTGCTCCAACTGGTTATTTTTTTTGCCAAATTATTACCTTCTCTGGTAGATACAACACAGGCAAGATTATTTACAGAATATTGAATCCTTCTTGTGGTGCCTCTCAATGAGCAAAATTGCAAAACAACAAATCACTGACAACCCTTTTTATACTAAATACAAAAAAAATTATAAAATACAAATAAAAACCTTTTGGTAATTTGCCTTTTTTTAAATTGATTATCAAAATAGTAGATATGCCATGGACACTGTGTTTAGTTTGATCATCATGTGTGTTTGCTTAAATTTGGCCTTTATAATGGCTGATCTATCGCTCTTGTTTTAATTTGATTTTGGTCTTGTTAGGCTGTAGGTATTTCAAATCCATGTTATTACTCCACGTCTCAGTTAGCTTCTTTTTAATGGCTACTTGTTTTCTACGGCCATAATTGTTATTCACGTTGGAGGAAGGAAAGTTATATTAAAATGGGCCGATTTTTTTTTTTTTTTTAAACAAAAACTTTAAATAGAACTTTATGATGAAAGATATACAAGCAGTTGTATATAGGAAAATAAGAGGCCAGTGAAAAAATCCTCATTGACAACCTCTTGTGAGACAAGCACACACCATACTTCTTGTTGGCCCCAATCATTGATCTACTGCTTAATCTATAGTGTGTTTCACTATAAGATGCACATATGACCTTGATAAAGTAATTAAATATTAGGAAAGGTCATATACAATCATAGGGTACAAATATAATATAGTAGAGTATTTTGCTACAACTAGGAACCTCTACTCGACCAAATGTTATAGAATATAAGTAGCAAAAGAATTGGGTTATGTTCCTCACATTACACGGAACATGCTGATAGCAACTTGGTAATCTACATATGAAATCATGAAATGGCAGCACTAACTTTAACCTTTCAAAGCTGGTAGATTCTGTATAGATTGTAACATACAATTCAGTAGATTTTTTGAGATGTTCCCAAATGACATTAATTTGGGTAAGCCATCCCCAAACCCGACCTGAGCCGAGGCTTGTTTGGATCATTGAAGGTATTTTCAAGATGAATTTAATATAATCATTTAAATCTAATTTTAAATTTTTGAAAAAAAAAAATAAAAAAACCACTTTGAAACCAATACAGTGGGCTGCGGGACTCAATGGGTTACGTCCCATTCTAACGGTACTCATAGATGGAAATCGGACTCTACCGCTCCACTTCTAAATCACCCTAAAACAAATATGAAACATTCTCAACATATTATTTCCTGTAAATGCTTACTATAAGCACTGGGTCTTTCTGTATTCATGTTTTTCCGTTTTTGAGTACTTGGACCCACCTTAACTGCAATATTTTGCTTGCGGGTTTCCTTGACGAAGTTTTTATGTTTCCTGCTCTAAATGTCCCCCTTCTCATGCAGGAGTTTGGATGCAGTGCAGTTCAAGCACGATCATTTGCCTTTTTAAATGAGCCTTGCCGTCAAAATATCTGTCTGATACATATCAGAGGGACTCCAGGCCAATTTTCTGCGGGTAACCTAATGGGGGGTAGGCAACAATCCAGTTCCATGAAAGTGTATTGCATGGTTCACCAGAATAGACAAGATGCCACAACCAAATTAGCAAAATATTGTGCTGAGCAATTAAATGATTCATTAGCCAATATGATGCCGAAAAATAATAATAAAACTCGTGTTTGAATTGAACAGGGATTCCAAAATATATAGTGGTATCTGAAAGGAGGCTAACTTTAGTCCACAGGTTAATCAAGGGTGAGTCATTCATGAATGGACCCTTTTTTTTTTAATAATTTCAGGTGACACTATGAGTTACAAAGACTCATCCACCAAGTACACAGTTCATTGGATTGTACTGTCATACATGAATGAAAACTGACCTCCTGTTTAATCTGGGTATCATATATCATAGACCAAAACCAGGGGTGTATTTTCTAAATTCACTAGTACATGAACGTCCAAGAGGAATGAGATTTACTAGCTCATAGTGACATACACTGAAAGGAATAAGAAAATACACTGAGAGTATGTAATGGGTTGAGAAATTTATTAGGAATGGTTGGAACGGACCCATATCCAAATGAAGTTTTTCACATATTACCTCTTTAACTCTGTCAGATTAGTTGAAGATATAAAAAGCTCTGTTCATGTATAGGGACTAACCCTGATTTAAACCGGGTATAAAAGTTAGATCATTTGAGATACCAGCATAAATTTAAATATAACTTTCCCAATTATATTATCATTAAGCTAAAACAAGGATAGGGAGCTTACATGCTTAAAATATATCTATTTATTATATTATGTTTGGGCCCCTTCACCGTTCTTGGACCCAGACTTAAGTATTTGTGACTGTACTGATCAATGCCCCCTACTCGCACCACTTCTTTGATATGTCAGAGTGATAAAGTCTGTAGTCGTACCCAACACCCAACACGCACACCATTAGAAGACACGACTTACTTTAAAACTACACAGTTCAGTTTTTCTTGTGATTCATCCAATTGAGAGGGATGCAAGAGATATTACGGCGGGTCCTGGGAAGAAAAAATGTTGCCAAGCCACAGTTGTGGAGGATGTGTTATACTTTCAATACTACTTTCTCACAGCGATTTATAAATGGTACAGCTGTGTAAATGACACACCTATGCTGACCTGATAAACGTCTATTAAATCGAGTCCTTTATCGGGAACTCTCATGGACTTGTATTGCTTTTACACACTGGAAATTGACTTAATCACTTGCCCTAAAATTGAGGAAACCCTCTACAAACAATATCACCTATCAGGTTGTTCATTCTATTCTAATCTAATTAACCCAAGGCCGCAACACTTGTAAAACTATCAATGGCATTGCCCAAAAAATTCTGAAAATACTCGATTTTCTGCGATTCTCCAGGCTAGTAGAAAGCCTATTATCACCACAACGCATCTCATAAAAGGGACTTCCTCTGTGCGACTGTAATTTGCACGAGTCCAGCAGTGGTAAGAGTCCCGAGACGGCTCACGGTGGACGTCTATCTCCCAACGTAGGTTTTGATTGCCGGCTTAGCTTCGGGGGGAGGTATCAGTCACACGGCACATTCTGGTTTTTACACCCCAAATAAAAAAGTCCAAGTTGCTGCAGACTGCAAAGTCAACTCTTATTTCTCTACATTTTTATGGTGTTCTTTGAAAAATACATAATATTTAAGCTTAGGTGTAAACATTGCCAGGTATTCATGAACTGAATGAATTATTTCCAAACAGGGCATGACGATTAATTTTACAGAGGGACTCTGTGCTCATTAGCAAATAATCAGTTTAAAAGACGTATAAAGGAAATGATAAAAAGACAAGGTTTATGTAAATACTACCAAAACATACAAAATTGGGATTCCCTTATTTTTGAACCCAAAACCGAAATTTTGTAGTTAGTAGAATAGAAAGAATGTAACAGATGACAATTAATCGACCATAATAGGGGTAGGTTTTTCCAAAAAAAAATTGGCAAGATTATTAATTTTTGCAATTAAAAAAAAAAAAAAAAAAGAAAACAATACAACTATTAAATCAGGCATTTGTCCATGAATATTTCACAACTTCACAGCCACTCTTGCAGAGTAATATAGAGTCAATTCGGAGAAAAATGTACTCAACATGGTTGTGGGTACTGATACATTATTTATCCTAAATGTTGTTCATTATATCCCTACAAACACCACCATGAAATTTCATCAGGACATGTTTGTGTTTGAAATAAATATTAAACTTCTATTAAAATTTACAATTGTAAATTCTAATTCATTCTTATTTGGCAATATTGATTATTAATTTCTTTTGGTTAGTGTCACACCAAACCTCATCAGACACTGTGTATGACTCTCAGGTTATAAAACAGTTAGCTTGTATTTACCAAAGAACAGAGATCAGTAATAAAGAGATTGGATAAAATAAATAACATCCCTAAATCTTGATTTGATTGTGTGATGACAGTGATATAAGGCTGTGTTCTCATGGTAGTATCCAAAGCCATCCACAATGACTCAATTTTATACCTAACCAGTGATAAGAAATTTTCACAATAAGGCATCATGAAAAGACTGATAGTATAATAGTCGAATCTTCAACACGTATTTATAAATGATTTGCGTGAATGCCCAATGTGTATGCACCTTAAACCTGTAGTAACATCTGGCAAACCGATAGAGATGCCTTAATTAAATATAAGGCATCATTTTCTGTCCAACACTTAGTCTCATCCATTTTCAATATGCTGAAATGTGAATTTATCTGTGAATAAAAGGAGTCCACTTCCCACACAACATGTAAAAATTTAAGTGTTAGACAGTGTGCTGGAGAGATATATAGACATACTCTAATACCGCATTGTAAATTTTCCCCCATATGGATGTTCATGTTGTGTGGTTTATTTATTTTAAAAATGATCCACACTATATAGCTATACTAGTACTTTATTCAATTGCAAATGTCTGTGGATTAATAATTGACTTACAGCCTGTATGATGCATTATGCACAGGTAAATCGTGACTCCCCCCCCCCTTAAAGCAGTATTGTTTTGTTAAGTCACCCCCAAATCAAGTCAATACTCCTAGTTCAGAAATATTCAGTGCTAACTGCCTAAATATTTGGAAAAAAGAAAAAAAATTGAAACTAGGTTTGGCATAAGTTTTCAACACGACATATTGCATATTGTTACAAAAACTTTGAAAATTCTATGACATACTATAGAACCACTGAAAAGGACTACTTTTTACTGCACTCAAAAATTTTCAGGCACATCCCAGATAGAACTCACTTCAGAGATGCCATTCGGTATCAATGAAAAACATTGACAATTGGTTGATTGATGGTGAAATGAAAAACTTTAAACAAAGCCTTGTAAATTTGGTGCTAAAATGCTAACAAATGGGGTGAAAATAAATAAATTCAGCTTATTCAACCCAAAACTGGCATTCCCTGCATATATTTTTATTCCAAAATTTAATGCCATATTTTCTGGGATTGGGGAATAGCCAAGTAAGTCATCAAAGTACCTAGCAACTATTACGGTTAGAGATTTGCAAAATCAGAAACAAACAAATCAAAAAAAATCATGGTTTTTGAATGTCTGTAACAAGTACCGCTATCCTAACATACCCTACCCAAACGCAACCAACTCAGTAAAATTTGGTGTTTGTGTTTGTAGTCATTACTGTCCACACGGACACTTACGATGAATTGAAGGAGATTCATTTCTTTGAACACTGCTGTTTTTCCTTTTCGTGCCACTTTTTCAGTTGGAAACGATAAACTTATCATGTCAAGAGACTTATTGTCTTCACTTTTAGCCTTTATTCCTGATATTTAAAAGATTTTGGGGGATCACTGATAGTGTCTTTAATAGACATACAGTGTTAATAGCTTGCGTGTTCTGATCGTCTTTGGGACCCCGCCGTTTACCGAAGTAGTATTGATTTTTATATCAGATGAAAGGCAGTATTTTTCTCATTGTCGTCCTGAAATTTGAGCCCTAACTCATTTCATCCCCCAAGATATAACAAAAAAACGCAAATAAATGGTTAACCATCAATATTAGCACAATATGGAATAGGGTTTTGTAGTTAGTAGCATGTTGTCTTCTACCATTATTATTAAAACCGCAAGTTTCCCACGGCACTTGATGGGAGTGAGGCACGTGCCAGCGGGCTCATATCAAGTAGGGAGAAACAACTGACATAAATCAGAACAAAGAACCTTTAATAGCCGAATTATTTATTAGTCTATGTAAAACTTCTCAACAATAGTCTAGTTAGATTATCCGAATGAGGAATAAAGGTTAACATAGCAACTCGATACTAAGAGGTAGTTGGACAGTAAGTAGACAGGTTACGACGGAATGCCGTGAAGGCACACCGCGCGTAGAGATTACGGTGCTCTGTGTCGGCTTTCACGGTCACTATATTGTACGCCTTGTCTTAACTTATCCAACACTCTCTGTAAATTTTTTTTTATGTTTGGTCCGGTTGCACCCTGCATTGCTACTGCTTATCCCGTTCTTTATCAATCCAATAGGTTACCGTGTAACTCTATATCCCTGCTAAGTACACCGCCGGTTCTTTCCATGAGACCTGCACAGAGTTGTGGCCGATGGTTTTTACAGTGAAGTTTCTCGGTGGAATTGGCGCTGTGAAAAGAAGAGAATGAAGGAAACGCTGCAGTTATGATCTGGGTGCTGAAACAGGTGAAAATGTCACTTACTACATATTCAATGCTACATTGAGTAATTACACGTCTGCTTAACAACATTCATGTAGGGTGTCAACATAAAATATACAGACCAATACAGGCAAGGATTGCTTTGGTTCAGAGATGAGTAAGAGTGGCATCTGGTGTACTAACTCACACACTGAGTAACTTACTGAGTACGAACTCTTAATCGTACTGCATTCTTAACCTCAAAGGGAGCTCTCATCGAGTATTTACATGCAGTAGTGGCATCAGAGGGGGAAAGGGGGCGGGAGCAATTTCTCCCCTAATTTTTTCTTGCCAGTTTGTCCCTTGGCCAGAAGAAAAATAATGAATTTTGGGCAAAATTCAGCGATTTGGGGCCAAAAATCACAACATTTAGGCAAAAAATTTGAATGTTAATCCCAAAAAAAAAATCACTTTGCCCTAAATTCCCCCCCCCCCCCCAAAAAAAAGAAGTCTGGCACCACCACTGTTTACATGCACATTAACAGTCAATCACATCATATTTTAATAACAGACCAAGTTCATCAAATTGAAACCATGATGCATATTCAGTCTACTCACACAGAGTAAGCATTCATATAATCACATCACACCTACAAAGAAATACTCAAATAATCGCACAATAATTGTAAACTCTTGTAGTGTGACTGTTAATCCACCATATCCAGACTGAGAGCATCAGAGACGGCTCTTCAAAGGACACCGCTGAGACAAAGTGAGGAGGTCTCCACACTGCAATGGCTTGCTATGGCATAAAATACAGGCAAGTCTGCTATTCTGATTTCCTGTCAAATTCCCCTGACCTACATTGATTGAATTTTGATAGCATTAATCTGTTTTTATGACTTCTATCTCAATTATGGATAAATATTGGTGGCAGTATCTCTTGCGTGACTTTTCAGTGACCTCAGGCTTACATTCATCTTGCATAATAATGCAATCTGCTCATTGGTCAAAACCAAATTTAAACCTTGATGAATATTGCATATTCACATCAGCAGCTTTATTTTTAAACCATGATAAAACTAGAGCATTTTCACACAATTAGCACTACTTTTATGTCACCTAAGAACAGAACATTTTATTTATGCTGGAAAGGCATTAATGCCACATGAACATGCCAACTGCTACTTTATTATTAACATCAACATTTCACCTCTGGAAATATCTCTATCTGCACAACATATAAGCCTAGTATTAAGATAACCATTGAATGTTACTTATAAGCCTGATAATTCAAACTAATTAACACCAATTTCCCTTTATTTTCCTGTGTTAATTGTTTACTACATCCTATATGACATTCAAAATAACAATTTCAACACACAACATCAGGTAATACGAAATTCCATCAAAGACTGTTAAAGCATTTACAAAGTGTAGGTAGGTGGAGTGGAAGACAGACAGAAAAGGTACCATGATATACATTAAAGGTGCCCCACCCGATTACAACATATTTTTAAATAAATATAAATAGATAAATATGGGTATCAAACTGAGATGCAGATGACTGTTGGTATAATTCCATCATATTGAATCAAAGCTTCCAAACTTAATTTCTACTCTGAAGGATTAGAGGCTTTATGGTTCATTTGCCTAGTTGCAAATGAACCATGCTATGAGTGAAATTAATTTGCTCCTTGGACTTGAATGTGCAAGCAATATTGTATGATGTTGAAGGCCGACTCAGATTTCCAGATGAGGGTGCCCTCAACTTTCTAACATTCAGTATTCTGTCCATGTCCAAGGAAAATGCAATCAAGGTTTGCCCTAAGGACTTAAATTGCATGATTGGTGACGTGACATCCCTCCCCCTTTTAAACACCTTAAGAAATTGATAAATGATATCAAAATGAAATCATTTCAATCAAAGTAGGCCATATCTTTCATAGAACATCACAAATAACCCCAGTCATGTAACTGATTATGCATACCTATCTGCTTCACAAATTGATAAACTAGAATTTCGCGGTTCTCGGCTTTCGCGCTCGCTATATTCAAAGAATATAAGCTGCGAGCCGCTCCGTGACCTTTGACCATGGCCAAATGACAGTTGATCTGAATCAAAATTGAGGGGATCGCATGGTGCACCTAGTGACAAAAGTTTGGTTCCAATTGAACTTCAAGTTTTCAATTTAGATCAATTTTACATTTTAAGCCCAGTTTTTAAACTTGACCTCACCAGACCTTGGAACTTTCAACAGGACCGTTGAACCCTCATCACTATGAGGGACCCAATTGTGCACCTATGACAGAAGTTTGGTTCCAATTGAAGTTAAACTTTTCAATTGAGGTCAATTTAAAAAAACTTAACAATTTGTGACACACTATACACACACAACATCCACACACACAATCCACACACAACATCCCACCTCCACAATCCACACGTACCCACGCACAAGAAACGGATTGCTAAGTGGTCCTGCCAGCTATAGCTAAGTGGTCCTGCCAGCTATAGCTGGCGGCCCACAATTATATCAAAATGAAGCCATTACAATCAAAGTAGTATGGCAATGTAACTGATTTTTCTGTGTTGTGGGTCAAGGAAAACAGGTTCTTGATAATCCCTGTCTCCATCTTAAGTAAAACACTCTTAAGTTCTGTCTGCAAGACAAAACAGCCACAATGACCATAAGACATGTCAAAGGAAACCCCAAGGTTGTAGACTTCTTAACCATCCTCACATGATCTTCTTGGTATACCTACTCCAACAGAGACAGCATAATTAAGGAAAACAATAATTAAGCTAGACATAAAACAAGACATTGGGATTAAAATGGCAGACCTCAGGACACTAGACTCCGGAAGTTCAAAATGGCTTGTGTAGAAAACAACACATGAAACTTCAGGAAAAGCATAATTAAGCTTGTTTTGTCCAAACTACAGTGACCAGCAAGGAATTTATAGAGCAATGTGTGGGTTTGTCTTTAATTGATTTCCCTGATTTCTTGTAATCTGTGATTTTGATTGAATTTCCACAACAAATATCATGCTCACCTAAGCATAGTTGAAAGAGAGAAACCTTACAGGTGTATTTGTTTTCTCATAATACTCTAGTTTTGGCCATGGTTTAATAGAATTCCTTGAACATGAATTACTGTAAGCAAGGTGGCCTGTTTTTGTTCCTTATGCAAAGTAGTCCCTCATTAAAGCCACTACAATTCCATTTTTTTTATTTTTTTGTTTTTTTTGTTTTTTTTTTTTTTTTTTTTCCAAAACAAAATGCCGCCCATTTTTTTGCCTCGAAATTGCTAGTGTTAACTAGTGTTAGGCCATATCAACACTTTATATTACTGTTTCATTGTGGAAAACACAGTCACTTTGAGCATTTTTAAAGAAGCGGGTCCTGAAGATGCCATTCTACGACTGTTTTTGTTGCCTAAAAAAGTCGGATCCCCGACGTTTATTTATTAGTAACAAAGCATAAACTATGAGCGTTTCGCTAGTATATATATACAGCAACAGAATCATCATGGGCAATACCACGCTAAATCAAGTTTAACAGTTCATGAGTAGTTGCACTTTGTTTGCAACAGTGATTATGACATTCGTTTTTATGTTATATTACACTTTGCTCAATAATCTGCACATAAGATTAGGTACACACATCACAATAGTCAGGCCTAACATTTAGGAAATTTGTGACAAGAAATGCCCCTTCAACAGATAACAGACTCCGGTGGTATATCATAATCAAGACTTGGGACACACCAAGACAAGTTCATGTCACGTCACTTTTATGATACTCGCTGTCAAGTACTTCCGTGAATGGCCACTGCAGCATCGTCCATGAACGAGTAAAAAGGGGCGGAGCTTCGTCTGATTTGAGCCACTCTCACACTCAAACTAGCACTGTTGTCATGAGTGATAATCAGCCAATTAGAATTCAGCAAAATCAAATTTCTGTGTTTACTCACATCACGCTCAAACAGAGCAAATACCATGGAATATTTGACGGCGACTGCAAAATTTATTCTTTTACACTTTTTTTAAAAAATCACATTCCCGGGAAATTTTGATATTTGGAGGGAAATTTTTGTCCTTTCATAAAGAAATACATAAGAATTAAATAGCAAATTTGAAATCTTGGGGTAACGGTTTTGCAATCTTGGAGAGAAATTTGGAATTGTATTTCCAGGAAATTTGGCATTTTTCTAGCCCGAGTAGGGCCCTACCAGGCAACAACATAGACTATTAATGACTCCCTACACAATAACATCAGCTCAATAAATGTTTAGACCATACGCATAAATACATTGTTCTCCACGCCCTCCTATGTGGCACATGTTTGGGCCGGGAAGTGAATATACAGAGAAACTCCCAAAAGATCCTGAGCCAAAGTATAGCCTCTCTCTTATTTCTTCTCAGTATTTCATTTACTGTTTATATAATTAACATAAAAAAATTACGTCCCAAGGCAGATTTGAGTTCAGTCGAAACAAAACCATATGATGTTGCTATGTATAAAAAATTCAATATACACAGGGCCATTTAATATTCCCTGCTTACCAATGTGCAACTGAGTCATTAAACCAGCGGCCCCCCCCTTCATCCACTGCTTTTTTCAAAAAGGTCAAAATTTCAAGGTCAACTGCATAACAATAAATGCCCTCGTAAAATTTAATTTCAACGAATACGCCCCAAGAAAATAACTTATGAAATGCTACAGTACATCCAAGACAAAAAATTGACGGGGGTAAAAAATGTACAAATACACAGCTCCAATTTTTTTTTTTTTTAGATGTGTACTGATCAGTCAACTGGTGAATTTTTATTTATTAAAAAAAAGTAGCCACACGTTGAACGTATATATTAAAGGGACACATTTTTAATTATCACTTTTGTTATAAGCAATGGAACAAATTCATTTTTTTTTTTAATTTCTTTAAATTGAAGAGAAATTACTCTCTGACAACACATCTTTTAGTGTATGATTTCACACAATATAGTAACCCGTGTTTTATTAGTCTTGGTCAAGACGCTTCGCTTGAATTATTTCATCACTAGCAAACTGTTTGAAACCAATAGCCTAGTTAACTAGTTATTAAAATCCAACTCGGCTGAGAATCCCACCAACCAAACAATGCCAGTGCAGTGCTACGGTCTTCATTGTTTTCGGTAACGGCAATTAAAAGAAACGAGTGAACGCTGCACGTGACCAGACGAATTTTTCCTGCTCACAAGCGAAAGCGTCTTGGCAGTTTGTAAATTTTTTCTGAATTTCTGGAAAAGCCTTCGCGGGGGGGGGTGGGGGTTGTTTTTCACTATAACGGGTGACGATGCATTATTCAAGTTTTTAATAGCCTATCAAAGATACGATGCAATGACGTATTGGATCGAGATATTATTTATTCCAGAAGCGTGACTTTGTCATGAACACCGCAAAATAAACCATACCGCACCAGTCTCCACCCGTTCATTGCTCCGTCTAACTCCATGATTGACAGCATGAACGACTCGTTTAGCAATGAGTACCAGCTCCTTGTGCTCATTTGCATAATTGGTTCGGCCCATCAAGTTTTTAAAATCCAAAATAACAAGAACTCGGCTGCCGCCTCGCAGTGAGCGATTCCTGTATTTACATTTCTAATGTGGGAGGAGACTCGGGTAGCAGTGTTGACTTACGAACGGTAGTAATTCGTTTATAAACGGGAGTGATTCGTGTATATAAAATGGAAGGTATGAAATAGATTTCTGAGACCATTTTTCTACTGTGACATGTGTACAAGTTTACATGGGCGCTGGACTATACTTAGGCTTTCTATATGCCATGTGTACGGGTTTACATAGTCCAAGGTACTCTGACTGGACACTCCATATTGGGGGTCGTAGTCCCCATGCTTCGCCCGGGCTACGACGTGTTCGAGCTAGGGTTTACATAGACTAAGGCGCAGGGGGAGAGGGTCAATACTAGCTCGCTAGCTCAATACCACTGATCATACACGGGGGATGTACCTCGAAAGGGGACATAGCCGAGCGTCTTGAACAAGACTATGTGTTTATATGTATGTGCCTGAGAGTGTGCATGTATGCACCTGAGTGTGCATGTATGTGCATGCATGCATGCATGTGCATGTCTGCTCGCATATGTGCATGCATGCTTGCATGTATGTTCAGCAATTTTCCCCAAAAAATGCTACATGAAATGTTCATATCGGTTTTCATATCACATTTTTCCAGCCATGATCGATTTTCCTACTATACTCTCATTTCTCCAGTTTAACCTAGTTTGCCATGAACCCTTCATAAAATGAATAATTTTTAAATAATTAACCCAGAAATACCAAGTAAAATTTAAACAAAATGCTCAAATGCAAACCCTAAATAAAATGACCTTCCAAAGACTTGGACAATTCTCATCGGGGCACACAGCTTATTATCTTAACGGAATAAAGTAAGCCAGGCAACATGGCATACGCTTCCTGTTTTGTTCTGCCTGGGTGAACCAGCTAGAGGCTCATTTTGCAAGCTTAATTTGGGCTAATTAATTACAGGCTTTAATTAATTAGTTACCGTGGCTCACTAATGTAATAAAATGAATTGCTAAGTGCAACATTAAGTGATCAATTCCAAAAATAAGGCTTAATTTGGGCTTATTAATTAAAGGCTTTAATTAAGTTAATTAGTTACTGTGGTTCATTAATGAGTATAATATTACAAGGTGAGTTGCATAGTGCATACTACAACATTAAGTGATCAATTCTAAAATTAACTCTTTGTACTGGCAAATTGACCAATAAGAGGCAATAATCATTACTTCTTACCAAGACCAAGTTACTAGTATGATGCTCATTGCATCCGAAACCATGATTTCCGAAAATCAAGATTTTGACTGGGTACCCAGCTGCCACATCTACCACCTTTCAATTGTGCTACTTTAACCCTAACAAGGCTCTAGACCACAAAATACCACACAATGGTATATTATGGTATATTGTGGTATATGATAGTTACAGAATCTACAATATTTTGTGACAGGTCTTGGTGCACAATATTACACTTAAAAATCTGGCATATTCTGGAAAGGCTTTTTTGACCTCAAGTCGGAATTTTTATATGTACATATAGAAATTACAGAATTGGATAAAAAGTACTGCCTTGTCTTTAATGCATGGATTTCAAGCTAACCACTTGCAGGTACATTAGAACATCCACACCAAGAAAAATACCAAAGTATGAATTTTGATGATTTTTTCAATGTTTCATATCAGCAAATCACTGCTTATCCCTTTAATTAGTATTAATGCAAGTTCCATCTTACAGAGTATGTTCCATAGTAGCACTACTCAAGTCTAGCTGGCTATCATAACCATATCAGACACCTAACCTATTGGAAAATTGTCCTGTGACCTGGTCACTAGTATTACACATAGCAGGATTTCCAACAGTGGGACGATTTGGGATTTTCTCGCACATGCAATTGATAACCAAACCCTTAACATATTGTTTAATTTTATGGGGAAAGGAACCTTACAGAGACGTCAAAGTTTTAGGTAGAAAAAATAATGTTAGAACCCCAAGATGTATTCCATTTAACTACAATGCAACATCATTTAGATAGAAGCTTGCCAAAATAACAAAAACTTACACTTTGGATAAAGAATAACCCCAACCCTGACGTCGGTTTCTCCCGGGAGGAACTGAAGGAGTAAGGGAAGAGGGGAACAAGAAAAGTCACAAATTCGGGTGGGATTCAAACCCAGGGCCCTTCGGGCCCCAGCCCCATGATCCGGGATAGCACGCTACGGCGGTGTCGCTGGCTCGGCCAGCGATTTCGTGCCCATATGAGTCTTGGTTTGATGACGTCATCGCTACTTTCTGGGTTTAGTGAATTTTTCTCAATTAACACAGTGAGTTTTGGTGAGATTTAGTTGTGCTAGGGTTAAACATCCAAATAAATAATCTTTAATAATTTAGAAGATTCTTAGCAGAAAGTATTTCTAGAAACTGATAAAAAACATGTGGTACATGCACTTTAACATTATCATGTTCCAACCTAGGTGTAATGGCTTCTGGTCACTCTCAGTACAGTTGTTGTTGTAACATTGAGTATGTAGCCTGTATCATGACAGCATTCAATATCATATGACAGCCAAGTGGCTGTGTCCACTCAGGTACAAGTTAAAAACACATACTGCTCTCACCCGCCATCATTTTCAGGAATAAGACCTACCTTATTTTACACACACTTTTTTTTTAATTTCAAAATGATGCCTTTTCTTGAGCATATTTGGAATCAAGATGGAATATCTTTATGGTTGTCTAACTTTAATTTAAACTCTAGTACTTCAAGAATGGACTTTTTACTTGGGTGTTTCATTCTGTTATTCTGTTAAGGTTTCCGAATTCATAAGGGTGTCAGAAAGAAGGGTGTCACCTTAAGGAAACACCCTTTTTAGTTTTAGACTTACTCTTATGGATGGGTCAATTAAGCTCATCCATGAAGAATTTTCTCAGCTGTTAAATCACACTTTCAGAATATGTTGAAAGAGAGAAAAAGGTCCATTCCTTGAGGACTATCACTGGTTGTAACCCAGATTTGAAGTAAAACACCCTTCAAAAACACCAGCTAGAGGATATAAAGTGTGGCAAATGATCCCCATTTTACGTACAACAACCACATTTTTCATGTTCAATTTTTAACAAATATTACACTAGACTAGAACAAATTTTTAAATCAATAAATAAACCTGTATTCTCCCATTCATCTGCACGCCAGTGAATTGTAAAATGATGTAACAATGTGACATGCTGAATAAAAATAAGTTGAACTGGAGTTGTATTTTAAACCTCCTTAAGTCATTTCAATAGCAACTCCAGTGTCCCTTTAATCACAACCCTAAAGTGCCATCACCTATGTTCATATGAATCACTAGAATTATATCATACCATGTTACAGAAAAATACTGTATACGATTGACTTTCCAGTAAATATATGTGTAGCTGTTGTACTCTATCCACATGCAAACTCATTAATGCCAGCACATGTATATAAATTAATAAATTTCGATAGAGAAAATATATACTATAATCAACTGACGTACATGTACAATAGTCTATGGTATTATTTTCTCCCCATTCAAATCAACAGTAATAGAAAAGGAAATCTCATTACGTAGTAATACAATATCAATTTGACACACATGGCTTTATTTACCCTATCACCTTCCCAAAATAAGTCCCAATTTCTGCGGCCAAAAATAGACACAAACCGCAAGATGCTGCCAAGGAGGACAGTGGTGGTGATGATGATGAAGAGGAGCAGAACTGCCTCGAGTTCTACGACCTTTGACATTTTAAATCAAGAATCTCATTTTGCCGCGAGTTAGATTTGTCTCTGAACAAACACAGCGTGGTAAAATTAAATCATCACGTTCAACCAAACAGGTTCTGATACAAATTACACATGGAGAAAGTGTCTTTGCTGAGCTAAAGCTAGACTCACTTCATCTGCTTGAATGTGAGGTACAAATAGTAACAACTTTTGGGCCGAATTTTAATCATGGTCTTAATTTCTCCCAGGCTGATTTTTTACAAGGCAAGACGGTTAAGAATGTATTCAACCATTGCCCCAAATTCACAGATTCAATTTGTGGAGATAACAAGCTAAACTTAGTCCTCCCAGTGCTACTACTACTGCTGCTACTACAATACGGTACATGACTGTATGCACGTGTGTGGCACAGGGTAGTTCAAGTCGAGACACGCATGAAGAAAGACGTACATATCCTACGCAAATTCTAAATGTCAATTTTATTCCAATGACACAGGGACATAGAAATAATATCAATCACACCGTGCATCTCATGCCATGACCGGACATTGCCGTGGACACTGGCAAAGCTCTCCCCAACTCTGCGTACTGGTTTTTACATGTATGGATTATAACAGTGTGCATTGACACTTTATTTTATCAACCTTGTGTGTGTGCACATACGTTAGGTTGAAAATGACATTTCGATGGTTTCACCGCATGCCTGGGTTTTTGTGCGTCTCGTCTTACCCCGACTGATAATAAATTGGCATATTTACACTGTATGAAAGGAAAGAAGAGATATCTTGGCCAATTTATGTCCGTGACATGCAACTCAAAAAAAATGTATACCCATCGAAAAACTATTTATAGGCTACAGGTCAGCATCAAGTCTGAGATGATAAGAGATGGTTGAAAAGGGAACTTTGAATTGAAAAAAAACATGGAAACACTGATAATCCTTTACCTGCCGGTCACGTTTAATCTTTATTCCTAGTTTTTCACTAAAATTTTTTTTTTTTTTTTTTTTTTTTTTTTTTTTTTTTTAATTTTTTATTCTTTTGATTTTTTTTATAGAAAGTTTACATTTCCCCTTTTCTTCTTTAACAACCAAGCTGTCCAGGAAACATTGAGGAGGAAATACTTTCATCCTATAGGATAAGATATTAATTGCCATGGCAACAAAACTTTTAGTATCATTTAATAGAGCCAACCACAATTTGTTTTCAGAATTAAAAATAAACATATCCACAAATGTATGCCTATTTATGCTTGTGACTACAAATATTATTCTTATTTTAACTGTGGTCATAAGAGGTTCCACCTAGCACAATTTGACTAATCACATTATATCTAAAGTAAATCAACTGATATCTAAAGTAATTCAACTAAATCCCTAAAATTCTCATCCCTCCATCACATAAACTTGGTCCCAGCATTAGAAACCATAATTCTCAAAGTAAAGAAACCATCTCTACCCAATTCCCTTGTAAAAAAATTCACAATCCGAGTAAAGCGTTGAGAATTAAAGTTTGAAACCGCATAGTTTGAAACCACATTATTTGAATGTTTGACATGCTTATGTTAATTTCATCAGTCTTCAACATCTAAATACCGAGTGCACAGTTTTACATAGAAGCAGGAATTTAAAAATAGACATGTAATGCAATTTTCATGAAAGTAACTCAAATTCGATAAAAATCTTAGATCCGATACAAAACTTGAAATTTTGGCACTTATCTCAAACAAGATACAAATCTGGATGCAAAATATTTTCAAAATTGTACTCACACAAATCGTGCACTCACTTGGCGAACGCTCGATCCTTATCAATCCTCAAAATATGCACGCACTCCCTCGTTGATGACCATGTTCTCTTTAAAATCCAGTATCAGTGCTAAATTCCTTCAACTGGCACACACACACATACACAGTAAATCATCCAAAATCCTATTGAACAAAATCCTCTTGTACGGTCTCTATGCATCCGTCTATATCCTGATTTCCCTTCTCTAGCTGTGTATTTCCTCCGAAATAAGAGGTTCACCTTAGACGCATATGCCGGCTCATCAAATACAAGCCCTGGGCAGGCTAGGCTAGTATACAGTTTGGCTGCTTGTCTATAATGCCTGTCCTAGCTATGCACACACACACTCACATACACACACATATAGGAGTTATGCAGGGGATGTCAAAAAGTGTGCTCGCACCGTGTGTAGTAGTAGTGAGTAGGTACATGCGGCATACCTAAACTTCATTTAAGTGAACATGGGTCTCAACCCCAAGCTTAGCCAAGTGTATTGCCTATAATTTGTCAATGTCAATATGGTCATGTCATGTACATATACGTGTGTATTGATGATTATAAAGTTCTAAATATACAGAAACACCTGTATGCAAGAAAAAATATCCAAAATTAAGAATATTTAAATATTTCACCTCCAAACAGAACTGATAACTATAGTATTTTGTTAGTCGAGAAAAGACCTTAATACATACACTTCACCTTTTTTAGATGATTAAACTTCAGTAAGCTATTCCCTCTGAATATTTTCTAATTGAATTACACACCCACACATTAGAATCCTTCTTTATAGAATGTGACATCCGTGCATGTAGATCACTTGTAAGACTGTAGCAGCTAATACCGACTTGGTTAAAGGTAATCATTTTTCCCTTTGATCAGTGTTGTGCACATGAAATTAAAGAACATTTTTGTGACTCATACAGCTAATTTCTATGGGGTGCTATATATTCAAGTTGTATGTAACAGAGCTCAGCAATGCGTAAGAAAGCCAGCCTCTGCTCTCCTGTGTCTTACAAGAAATCTTTAAGACTTTTGCTCGCCAGAAAACCAGGGTCTTCCTGTTTGGTGAACCCTTACTACATTGCATGTTGCCAGCACTGATAGTTCTCAAAGGCCAGGAAATACTAAACATTTTCTTGAGACTTACCTAGCTTTTAAATCCCTAATGGAATTTGCCCAAATTAAGTTGACTTTAAAAAAAATATGGGTAAATCTTTAAAACTTTACCAACTAATCATGGAACACTGGTCAGGTATAAAGTTAGAGGCTGTGAAAGAGGTTAATTCTAAATAGTATATTACCCTTAGAATAAATTGAAGATGAGTTAGACTCTTTTTAGAGCACATTATATTATAGTCCAGGCTGCAGACCACATGACCTTGTTATACCATATATATAATGTTTTTCAACGGTTTTTAGACCAGTTTTTCCTGCTGAATCTGAATCCGATGGATGCCAGACAAAAAACCTTGAGCATTTTCGAAGAAACGCAAAAATTCAAAATGGCCACCAAAACACTAAAAACTTGCATGTTAATTACTCAAAAGTTGTCATTTTTTTAGCCTGTCCATGCAGTCAAAACACCAATTGTGACCAATTAAAATATGATTCATTAACCACCTAATTAACAGATTCAATATGGCCGCCGATACAACAAAGCATCTGATATTATCTACTTTTGACCATAGAATGGTAACTTGGTAATTACAGGGTGTCCCAAAATAAATGCAATCCTCGCAGTCGGTGCTATAATTTCAAAATTACTGAGAATTATTCAAATTTTATAACAGATTCTGAATGAGGAACTTGTTTTGTATATCCTGTCCAATTTTTTTCTGATACGGTTCACTAGTTTTGCAAAAAAAAGGCTATTATGTAACCTTCTGTCAAATTACCCCATTCCAAGTTTGCCTTAGATCGTTGAAGCAGGTTCGTCTCGATAAGTGAAATAAAATGTCTTTCAACTACAAAAATCTCCTGGTACTAATCCTGTCTTTTGTTTTTAAAAAATAAATTACTAAAATATTTGTCGTTATTGTTTTATTATACCCACTGTCTTTTATTGTCTGTACAGTTATTGGCTCTCTTACTAATATTAGATAGTACCTTGGTGACTTGGAAAATTTTATCTCCAGTGGGACTGACCAAATCCTCAATGAATATTGTAATTGCAGCCAGAGGGATTAAATACCAAATTAATAAAAATGGTTGGGGCTTGATAATTCAAAATTATTTTAAAAAGGTTTAAATTTTTTAAAATAGAGAATAAATTTAAGTTGTATATGTAATTTTTCTCAACATATTGTTCAAATGTCAACCTGATTTGCTTCACTGTTTTTAGAAACAAGGCGATACGTATAAAGTAAGCCACAATTTAAGCCATTCCAAGTTGTGACTGATGAATACCAAGCAAGGCCATTGCTTTTAAGTACGTAGGTGCTGGTTTTGTTTTTTGCTGTACTTTTCCTTGATAATCCTACCTTAAGTTTGGTTTTTCAATTTTAAAAATTTCCCCCGGGATGACCTTGAAACTAAATATTTTAATATTAAAAACATTTAAAGACAATATGTCTTGACAAATTAAGGGAAAGGTTCTCTGTTCAAAGACAAAATGAATGTGTTTGATTGCTTAACCCTAGTTGATTTTCAGTGGTTATTGTGTCTGTGTGTTGTGTCTTAAAATAGTCCAAATTAGAACATATTCTATAAATGGTCTTAACATCCATTCATTACCATTTCCATTCATTTGGTATTTAATCCCTTCGCAGCAATTTGCAATATTCACGCGAAATTGTCAGACACACTGAAGATATAAAACATTTAAGTTTGCCAAGTCGTAAAGTACTCTATTTCATCAGTATGAGTAAAGGAAAATACTGCAACGACATAAAAGACCGTGGGATTTGAAAACAATCACGACAATAATATATTTTTAGTAATTCTTTTTTTTAAAGAACACAAAGACAGGATTAGTACAGGAGATGTTTGTGTTAAAAGGACACTTATTAAAATTTTCACGGGTGAACCTGCTTCAAAGATCTAACGCCAAAATTTGGAATGGGGTAGTTTGACAGCGGGTTACATAATAGCCATTGTTTTCTTCAAACTAGAGAACCGTATCAGACAAAAATGGAAGGATGTACGAAACAATTCGTCATTCAGAATATGTAATCACATTGAAAATTCTCAGTCATTTTGAAATTATAGACCACCGATGCGAGGATTGCATTTATTTTGGACACCCTGTATGCCAAGGCTTTTCGCATCATAATTAATTGAAACCTATGAATAGCTTTCAACAATTGATAATAATCAATTCATAAACCATTCAAGATGGCTCCAAAATGGGAAAATTCTGACTACATATAGCAAGAGCTGCATGTTGTGTAATCTCAAGGTAGATGACTGTTCCCGGGTTATTCTTCAGGGTGGGCATGAAACATCTTCATTTTGCCCCGACCGCCTTACAATAATACAATGAACCGAGGGAGGACGCTGTTTTCGCACCTACCGAGGTCAAAGTGCCATACTAAAAAATATACAACTGTGCACTAATAATGTGTTAAATACGTCACATCAAAACATAGCAAAACCGTAGCAACTTACAAACATTGCTTATAGCCCATGCTATTTTGGAAGCATTTTGGACACTGAAAAAAAACACTGTGCCTGTCAATGCGACGGGTAAACTTTCTGAACCAACCACAGCCTGATGTGATCTTTGGAATCTAAGGACTCATTTATATTTCGCAGTGGCGCCATCAAGAGAACAGTGCAATTTTTCTTTGCCGTGTAAGTTTTAGTTGAATGCGGCTTGGTCGGTAAACCATCTAAAGCGTCACACCAGCTGCAGATCCGATTCAAGATGGACGTCCGACCTCGAGCTTTTTATTACTCCAACTCTGTGATATCACTTCTTAAAAATGATTTAGAGCAATTAAATATCATCAACACAATCAAATGATGAATATCTGGCATATGCCACAAGATAGCGTTCAATATGGCGGCAAATGTCATTAAGTAAAGGTCAGTACTTCATTCACGCTGTAGGCTAAAGATATATATTTTGTAGGTTTTAGTTGGATATCGCTTCAAAAAGTCAACATTAAGGCTATCTTAGGTTCATGAGGTCGTTATTCAAAAAATATCAATATGGATGCCAATGGATTGCCCCAAAACTTACAAAATAAAGAAACATTATCTCTAGACATTAGTGATCAAATTTTTCACCGCTTAGTAAGTGGCATTTTAGCCATATTGGCTACCCAGCTTGGATGGCATCCTTACATATATCGATTCCTCTGAGTACCTAATGACTGTGTTAATTGATCTGATTTGACTTACAGGGATATACACAAACAGTGCAGTATAGTTAGACACAGCTATCAATTATAGCCATCGGAAGTCAATTGGGATCATAAATTGAGGAATTTATAATTAATTTTTTTTTTAAATACTTCTTATGGTTCTAATTACTTTCTTGACTGCCAAAACAAAGGATAGATACCAAATTACCAAACTGCAGTCGAAAGTAGATCACGATAAGACACGTTATTGATTTGATGGCCATTAGTGAATTCATTGAATACGTGGTTACAAAATCATATGTTAATTGGTCACAATGAAATGGCTTTAAAGAGATAGGCTGAAAAATTTACAACTTTGAGTGAACAAGAGATGAATGTTTTGTGTTTTGGTGGGCCATTTGAATTTTGCATTTCTACCAATAAAATGCTCCAAGGTTGCTCGTCGGCATCCATCGGATTCAGAATCAGCATAAAAAAATGGTCTGAAACAGTTGAAAAAAAACATTATATATCTAATAAAAACAAGGTTGATATTAGTTATCATGAATCTGTAGCGGACTATTAATAGTAAAGTGAAATGTTCACACTACATTTATTTGTGTTTTCATGCTTCAGCAGCTCCGCAAAAATAAAAATGCACAAATATATTTCTTTTGCGGATTAGTTCTAACGTGAAGAGTATGAAAAATAAAAAAGTGCAAAGCGAGAGATTGAATTGGGCAAAGCTAAAAAATGTTCACTTTGGTTGGGAAACTGGTAGCCTTGCATATAAAGAAGGTTTGCCGAAACCTCATATTCCCACTGTTGTTGCGCTAAGAATATCGACAAAATGAAGTAGGGAAATGTGACCTTAAGATATGTTTCTATAACAAATGGGAAACATTTCATGTCTAAGATGTAAAACACATTTCTTTCTGTTTCTTCAAAACATCAGTTTGAAAAACAAAAAGTAATCTCTATGGTAATTGAACACACAACAGTAGGCTATTTCTTGAAAGGAGGTTTATTAGGATAAAGCACAATTAGGGATGAAGGGTTAACGGAGCAACCTGTATCAAAGAATAACTTGCACAATATACGCTATGAAAACATTATTGCTCACATATGAGTGGTTCCTGGGAAAACGAACTACTATAAAACGAATGATTAAAAACATTTTGTCTGACCATGCGCTATTTGAACTTCGCGCTAGTGTATATGGGATTATGGATTTATGTTATGCGATACGACGCACAGTGGCTTCATACACCTTCACACATGATGTTTTCATAAATGTGAATTTCCCTATGACCATGTATGACGCAAACGTGGCCGTCGTATCGCATGATACGTTATATACTAGCTCGGATTTAAATAAGGCAACATGGTCAGACTAGATGGTATAATAATTGTTAGGGTTAATATAATCTGGTTTTTCTATGAAAACACCCTTGATTATGGGTTCAATAAAAGTTTATAGTGTATATTGTTTACTTATTTCATTGTACGGGTTCTCTTTAAGGTTAGAGTGGGCTTATGGTCAGGGATTAGACTAAGATCAGGATATTAGGATTAGGAATTTAGAGATAGGACAAGAAGGATCATCAAAATTATAACAAGGCCAAACTCAACCCCATACCAACAGGGTGTATCGCAAGGATGTAAAGTAAAATTGGCAAATTTTAAGGTATACACTATTGCCCAGTGTTATCTGCAAAGCTTTCTATTCACCAAATATTATTGAACTTAAAAATAACCGTGATACAGCAATGCCACAGTCGCATTTCGTTTTTTGTGACCAAACAATTTCGATAATTCATCAAACCACAAATTATTTAATAATTTACAACATAATGCCAGCAAACAAACTCTATTTATGTGAAATTTGGTCAAGCCTACTGCAGGTTTCTGGAAAGTGGTATATTTATATATGTAGGCCTAATACAGGAAATACGTCAAGGCAGTCAAATATTGCTTTTCTATTTTTAGCTGTAAATCGCAGTCCCAAATAGGCCGAGTCTGACTGTTGTTTTGAAACAGTTCAACTTTCACTAACTTGACTGACAGATATTATTAATGTCATTTTCTTTTCAAAGTTATGTGGACTGGAAGGATTTAGAAAGTTGACAATTTTAGAGAAAATGTGAGTAAAACTATACCACTAATGGTGAGAATTGAGAATTTTAGTTCAAGAATGGACACCTACTAAAAAATGGATCTGTCTGCGAGTCTGTCTGTCTGGCTATGCATTTCTAATTCTTTATGCTTTCACATATGGGGCTGAAATTTATCATGAAGGTAGGGGAGGACAGTGTGCAATTTGTTTGCAGGGTTTCAGAGTGACCCAGAAGGTCAAAGGTCATCTAGAGGTCAATTTGCTTAGAAATGCCTTATGACCATCAACTTTGGTCAAAAAGGACCACTCACCTGAGCACAGAACAAATCTGAGGTCAAAGGTCACACATGGGGGATGCACTAGTAATAACAATAACTAGAATTTCACTGTTTTCAAGTTTCTAGTTTATATGCCAAAACTTTTCTTGGGTTATATGTAAACTTGTTATAATCAACCAACACTGCCTCATCATGTAGTTATTGCCACATTATGGGTGCACACCACCAAATGATGCTCCCATTGAAATACACGTTAAATATGCTAATTTTTAAACCACATATGACATCATATTTGATGTTTTGAAGAAATCTCTATATCAAACAATTTAGGGTTAAGGTTAGAGTAATGGTCTAGGGTTAGGGTTATGATAATAAAATATTTTCATACAACAGCCCATCAAGAATGCCATTCTGGGGGCTTTGATGTATTATAGTTGAGGTATTGCTCTTTGTCCAGTAAAATGAACCAGAATGCCAAGCATGTTTGCAATTTGAAGACAATGTCACATTCAGACTGGACATCATAAGACACCCACTGGTTTACTTGTGCCTTTTGTGACCATATAGCACATTCATTTTTGTTTATGGATCAATAGATATCCTGGAGAAATGGTTACTTCTAAAATTTCAGTTGATTCTGACGGTGTGTTTTGATGATGTTACGAGCAAATGTTTGTATCATACTGTCCCTTAGGCCATGGTGTTTACATTTTTGCCCATTTACGGACAGAAAATACAAAATTACAAATGTTTTCCAAAGTAGATCGATTTTGCATTTAAGATTAGGTATACATATTATAATTTAGGCCAATGGTTCAGATGACATAAAATCACAACTTTTTTAGGTAAGTCCGGGGGGGTGGGGGGTTCACAAAATGCCGCTTTAACCCTAACGCCACATCTGTTTCTAGCACTTGAGGGAGTGAAGGAATGAGATTAGAGAAGAAGAAAAGTAGCAAATACAGGTCAGTCTTGAACCGGGGCCCTTTGTGCCCCTTTAACCCTAACGCTACATCTGTTTCTAGCCCTTGAGGGAGTGAAGGAATGAGGGAAGAGGGGAATAAAAGTCGCAAATACGGGTCGGTCTCGAACCGGGGGCCTTTGGGCCACAGTCCCATGACCAGGGATACCACACTACGACGGTGTCGCTGGCCCGGCCAGCGATTTCATGCCCATATTAGTCTTTGTTTGATGACATCATCACTACATCTGGGACTTAGTGATTTTTCTCATTCAGTGCTGTGGGATTCTGTGAGATTCAGTGCCCTTAGGGCTAAATTAGGCTTAGTATTGTTTTTAAGATATGGAATGGGTCTGACAAAAATTCTGAGATCTTAGCAGACATTAAACAATACCTTTAACTCACTCTCTGTAAGTCTTCACCTTTGTTCACTTTCATGGACACAGCAGTATTGCTGAGTGTGAGGTGTGTCCGGCCACCCTCGTTTAGCGGGGACAAAACCGGATTTAAAACTTTGGTTTAACTAACTAACTTTTCATGTAAAGTCAACTTGCTAATTCGAAAGGGAGCAAGGTATGTTGTCAATTGAACAAGAGTTCTTTACTTAATAAAAAAAAAAAAAAAAAAAAAATGTTATAATATACAATTGTGGTACAGAATTACATTGTTTGTATGTATATTTTAACACTGATAGCATGGAACTATTTCATTAAGCAGACTAATATTCATGTGTGGTAAACAGGCACAACTTTTGTACAGCAATGTATGACAGATAATTACTACACAATAGTGATTTGGCCTTTGCACTGGATATAGAAGTTCCCTTTAAAAGGGAAGTATGGTAACCTGAAGCTTGGTGTTCCATGCAATGCGATTTCTACTTCAAAATAATACCAGATTTATCAGAAAAAGTAACATGAAACTGAATGTCTTTTGTTTCACAATAAAGGTTGATCATTATGATTGATGGCTTGCATAGTATTCATTACAATATAGTGTTACAAAACTCAGTTTGTTGTTTCATTTCACAAATTGTGCACTAAAATGCAGAAGATTGTCCTTTTTAAGGACTCGTCTTGTTAAGATATGGAATGGGTCTGACAAAAATTCTGAGATCTTAGCAGACATTAAACAATACCTTTAACTCACTCTCTGTAAGTCTTCACCTTTGTTCACTTTCATGGACACAGCAGTATTGCTGAGTGTGAGGTGTGTCCGGCCACCCTCGTTTAGCGGGGACAAAACCGGATTTAAAACATTGGTTTAACTAACTAACTTTTCATGTAAAGTCAACTTGCTAATTCGAAAGGGAGCAAGGTATGTTGTCAATTGAACAAGAGTTCTTTACTTAATTATGCCCACCATTATCTCTGCTATAAATATGTAAATTAAACAGATTTCTATTTTTTTGGCTTCTTTGAAGGTTTTTCCATGGGTTTCGAATGAAAAATCCATGTGGATTATTATGGCCTGCAATTTGAAGCATTCTGTATGTGCAACATGAGATTTGGTCACCATGTTTGGATTCCTGGAACCATTTTCTTTCTAGAAATGTATACTTTTACAGTATTATATTTATAAAGTTATGGCATCACACAGTTTTACTTGACCATAAGGTCGACTGGTCGATTGTAGGTGAGGATTCAACGCTATATAACACATTTGTTAAGTCAAGAGTCCCCTTTCATTTTGTTTGTTCTAGGTAGCAGATTAAAGAGGTCAAAACCAGGCACGTTAAATTCACACTGCAGCAATTGTAAACCAAAATGACAAATTTAGGGGAAATGAAATTAGTGGAGTCAAATACTACACAGCTGAATTTTAACATGATCAATTGCTACTGCAGAGTTGTCCAATCATTACATTTCAAAGAGATTGGGCCATGTTAGGAGCGTCTATATCATGGATACACACGGCTCCGGATCAGCTTACAGCTGAACAATCCTAACACCACCACAAGCCATTACCAATGACTTGTTAATAGGCAAAGAAGACAATTTTAAAAGAGGATATTTTCACATAATTCTGTTGTGTGGTTTTGAGAACAAATTAGAATCAAAATTTTTATTAAATCAGGCAAATTTACTCCCTAAACCTCTTTTTTTTTAATGAATTAAAGGGACATTCAGAGATTTTGTGTGAAGGGTGGGAAGGGTGCCCCAAATTTTTACACGGTGATATTTTTATATAGGGTATAATGTAATTATGCCAAAAACTCAAAGGAATAGGCCATATTTGTTTAGTCTGGATCCAGGCAATTCAATTAGAACAGTGGCCTGTATCTGAAATGCACAAAATACAGAATGTTGTCATCAATTGCAATTTTCAACATAAGTTTGTTTTGTGTTTCTCTGTAGAACAAGGGGCAAAGCAGGAGATGGTTATAATTGCCACTGGATCTCTGAATATCACTTTAATCAAATTCCTGGTGGTCTGAACCTGAGCAACTTCAACTACTGCAACATATTCTTCTTGTGCAGTGCTTTAAATTCCATGCCAACTTATCTCAAAAACCCAGCAAGAGCATTGTAATAGACACAAAACATGTTGGTCTTAGACTTAAAGACATTAAGCCCAAAGCCAAACGAATTACAGTTCACTCTTGGCACAGAGGTGATTGCTTTCTGTTTGGGCTAGAAAAAAATGTTACATATGTCATAGGGCCAATGGTGAGTTCACAGAACCCAACAATGATTTTTTTTGTAGATGTTACCCTGGGAGCAGATTTAACATTTTGCCTGCAAACCATGTTGTATCACTTCTCTGTAAACTTTCAGAAACTAAATGCTATAGTCGGGGACAGAACAAGGCAACCAATTGCGTGTCTGACGTAATTTGATGGTGCAGAACAAATGTTGGCCGTGAAGAATATTCTGTGAACATTTAGAGCTTATTGAAACAGAAAGTTTACTTATGTGAATTATTGAGTCCGTGTGTCGCAAACCCGACTTAAATAGGGCATGCTTTGACATTTTAAATCATATTTTGTTCGAACACGCCCCGCCCAATTACACATTCGAACCAATCACAGTCCGCGCCGCACCGATTGACAAACCTTGACATAAGCGCAATTGGTTGGCTAATTCTGTCCCTGACTTTAACTTGTACCTTGCAGAGGAATCTACCAAGTCACCTTAACACCTTGGACACTACTGGTCGATTTCATTGGTTAATTACATAACATATCCTTATAAATAACCAATCGGAGACATGGTAAGAAAAGCTTAAATTTGCACACAGATTATAGGTCTATTTTGATGGTTCCTCAGAGAATAGATCATGTTATCTCATTTAATGACCCACTCAGAGATAGCTGCAAAAGACCCCCTGGTGGCTAAATATCACTACTTTTCAAAACGGAAACAAGGTACTCAAATTTTTCTGCAAACTACACATTCCCACCAAAATCATTTCGTTTTTTGAAATCATCAGGCGATACAAAGGATATGTGCATTATGAAATGTCACAGGGATTTAGGGATCCAGATAAGATTGCTTTCACTTAAACATTTCATCTTGTTTCATATCAAAATGTGCTTAAGCGTTAAAGCACTATGTGTACCTCCATTCCCACCTTAAGGTTGACTAATATCTGACTGATCGAAGGGTTCAAGCAGACTTTGTCAGAATTGATGCATGTTATTAAAAAGGGTGACACATGATGCAAAGTTTTGTAAGTGTCTTTGACTTTTTTTGTAGGAAATCAACACCCGATTTTAAAAATTTTTCATAAGATCTTTATTACCTGCAAGACTAGCCCTATTGCAAAATAATCTATAGTAAAAAGTCAGAATCTCTTGGACTTTGTCCCTGTCCGATCTCCAGTTGTTCTGTAACTGCAGAAGAATGCATACTGAGGCCAAAAAAAGGAAAGAGTTCATCTCATCAGCTTCCTGTAGCTCAAAACCCCCCTTAGGCTATGTGGGTTTTTAGTTATTGAGCAACTATGCAGAAAGTTCTTTTTTATTGCATTTTTAGACAACTTTTTTCCCCCTTTTTTTTTCTTGACCATTACATTGGGTGATTTTTACACCTATGCGAGTTGGGAAGCTAAAACGAACCTTTTTCTTTTTTCTTGGCCTGACTGGATCTGCTGTCTCCAGGTGTTTCTTAGCAGCAGCAAATGGTATTAGCAGCAGCCAGCAATACTCAAACTGCAGATGATCCATTTCTCTTTAAGCGGACAAGATACCTCAATCAGGTAAACGCTCGACTCCAGTGTATACTCACCCATGCGTATAGGCGTGAGTTCGAGCCCGTGAGACTCAGCAATCTTGTTGTAATTTCCCGGAACAAGAAATAACGCTTGGTTGTACCGAATTTACCCATGCGATATTTGGGAAGCTGTCCCGGCTGCGATGGTTAATCTCGATGTACGTTTGATGATAAGGGGAAGCGCTGATCCCATCTGCTGCATCCCTTGAAAAGATTGCTAAATGGTTTATGGTATGGTTGGGCCACCGTGATCAGCGCCATTTGTGAAAGTGCTTAGAGGCCAATAGCATAAGGGGCTTAATAAATCTCTGCTATATTATTAGTATATTATTGGCTTCGACAGCAGCAGAAGACCTGCAAACTCACTGTGTCTGCTGTTGTCAGGTGTTCATTTCTGTAGCAGCAGCAGCAGACATAATACTCACGGTGTCTGTTCGTCTCATGTGGTTTCTGCCAGAAGCTGAACATGCATCTCACCGAGTTGAGTCTCCAGAGGTTTCTGTAGAAGCAGGACATACATAAACAGTGTTTCGTCTCATGGCATTTCTGCTAGCAGCAACATGCAACTCCCGGTCTGCTGTTTCCAAGTGTTTCTGTAGCAGAGCAGACATGCAAACTCACCGTGTCTGCTGTCTCAGGTGTTTCTGTAAGCAGCCCAGACATGCCAAACTCGCTGAGGTCTGCTGGTCTCCAGGTGTTTCTGTAGCAGCAGCAGAACATGCAAACTCACTGTGTCTGCTGTCTCCAGGTGTTTCTGTACAGTCCGCGACATCATACTCACTGTGTCTGCCGTCTCCAGGTTTTTCTGTAGGCGCAGCAGACTGCAAACTCACCGTGTCTGCGGTCTCCAGGTGTTTCTGTAGCAGCCGCAGACATGCATACCTCACTGTGTCTGCTGTCTCCAGGTGTTTCTGTAGCAGCAGCAGCAGAAACTACCTGTGTCTTCTGTGCCAGGTGTTTCTTAGCAGCAGCAAGACATGCAAACTCACTGTGTCTGCTGTCTCCAGGTGTTTCTGTCAGTCCGCAGACATGCATACTCACTGTGTCTGCTGTCTCCAGGTGTTTCTTTCCTGTTTAGCCAGACATGCAAACTCACTCACTGTGTCTGCGTCTCTCAGGTTTTTGGTAAGCCTCCACATACAGGTCCTGCCATCTCCAATGTTCTGTTATTCCCCCCTTTTGTGGGGGGGTTAAAGAAGCATCAGACAGACATGCATACTCACTGTGTCTGCTGTCTCCAGGTGTTTCTGTTGTGCCACAGACATCCCTATCAACTGTGTCTGCTGTCTCCAGGTGTTTCTGCAGCATCACAGACCTGCAAAACTTGCCGTGTCTACTGTCTCTTGGTGTTTCTGTTTACAACGCAAGACATACTACTCACGTGTCTGTGTCTCCAGGTGTTTCTGTCAGCGCAATACATGTCATATACTCACTGTGTCCTACTGTCTCCAGGTGTGTCTGTAGCAGCAGTAGACATGCAAACTTCTGTCTTCTGTCTCTCTCTGGCTGTTTCTATGTCTGCTGTCCCCAGGTGTTACTGTAGCAGCAGCATGTGCATTATCACACTTTGTCTGTTCTGTCTCCAGGTGTTTCGTCACAGCAACAGGCATGATACTCCACTGCAATCTATCTATCTCACTCTTATCATCAGTAGCAGAATTACGTGCATACTAACTGGAGTCGGCTCCAGCTCCAGGTGTTTCTGTAGCATCAGCAGACCTGATTGTCAAACTTTGCTCTGTTCTGTTGTTCTTTGTAGCAGTAAACAGAGTGATATGCACTGGTATGCTCTGTTCCAGAATTTCTGGTAGCGTAACAATGTGCATATGCACTGGGTATGCTCTGTCTCAGATATTTCTGTAGCAGTAACAGATGTGCATATGCACTGTGTATGTCTGGCTCCAGATATTTCTGTAGCAGTAACAGATTTGCATATGTACGGTGTATGCTCCGCCCGATCTCCAGATATTTCTGTAGCAGCAGCAGATGTTGCATATGCACTGTGTATGCTCTGTCTCCAGATATTTCTGTAGCAGTAACAAATCTGCATATGCACTGTGGATGCTCGTCTCAGGATATTCTGTAGCAGTAAACGAGTGCATATGCATGTGTATGCTCTGTCTACCAGATAGTTCTTATGTAGCAGTAACAGATGTGCATATGCCACTGTGCATGCTCTGTCTCCAGATATTTCGGTAGCAGTAACCAAGATGTGCATATGCACTGTGCATGCTCTGTCTCCAGATATTTCTGTAGCAGCAGCAGACGTGCAAACTCAAAAATCACATCTTGCTCCATGTACCGAGGTTTTCTGTCGTCGCAGAATGTGCACGATTCCTAATTGAGTTTATTTGCTTTTGTAGCCAGTATATTTTCTTGAGTTAGCAGCAGGACATTAAAGTGGCATTCAGGTAATTCTGTAGCAAGCGTAGACATGCAAACCCAGGTTGCCTCCTCTCCTTGTGATTCCTAAAGGAACAAGCCACCATATTGGGACATGATGATTTGTAGCGATCCCAGGCTGTCCAATTAATTCTGACTTGTAAGACTGTTAAATGCTCTAAATACCTCAAAACCATTTGAAATTGGTTAAATAAATCCAGGAAACCTAGGGTTCTTTGAAAAAGACAATTACACCACATACCAGAAGTCCTCTGATTGTTCCAACCACCACCAAGTTTGAGTTAGAATGACCAACACCAGTGGGAGATGGTGCCCAGTTTGTACCTCCTTTCATGTGAAAAATTACAATGCAAATAAATTGTGTCTGCCATGACTATTGACACTTTAAATATATTACTTCAAAAAGTATATCATTTTTTAAACGACCTCATCCATGTCACAAATCTCCACAACATGATATTGATATATTCACTGACTTTTACTGGGTACACACAAGATAATATATATAAAATTACTGGACTTACCTAATTTTGACACTACCTAAGTCCGACGATTTGTGCCAAACAAAATGAAGAGTCATCACACACCACACTGCTCTATATTTGAATAGGAACAAGATGTTTACAAGGTGCTATATAAATTTAAAGGACAATATACAGCTTATCCCAATATGAATGTGAAAAGAGAAGACAAAGCTGCCCCTTCTGTGATAATAAGTGTGATTGTGTGACTACATTTACCATTTGGTAAATATTGGTTTACTTAGAAAAAATACGCACACTTTGCAACATTCTTAGCATTCCAATGAAAGAAATATGGATCATATTTGGACCTCCTAAGACAGTGTTTGATGTTATTAATGCTGTATCACTAAAAACTGATGGCGATTAAATGCTGACCCAAAATTTATGACAAATTGTTCACTTTCTGAATAATTTAAGCAGGGACAACACTTAGTGTCTGACAACATGAGTATATTGTAGCGGGCTTGCAGAAAGTATGAACTTGCCTTATAATCCTAACAAAGCTATTTGACTGGCCGTGTTACAGTGCCCATTCATTGCCCAATCACTCTATAGTGATTGTGGAAAAGACTACATTTAAAATAAAATTAAGTTTGCCTGGAAATTAAAGTTCCTAAAAAAACTTTCCAACCAGGAATGCAGATGCTAGTGAATATATAATTGAAATCTTGAGGTCAAACTGTTTTAGATTGTGATATGAGTTGTTTTATGTTTGGTTTGTAAAATGAATGAGATTCATTCACAACAGTATGTGGAGGGAATAAGTTCACACCTATTTGTCCACAACGATCCATGTAAGGATTCCACAAGCCTCAGTTCATTTCCAGATCTGTGTTTAATCATGGTGGGAACTATTTACACCATCATCACTTTCAGATAGGCCAATAATGAAGTTTACACTAACTTTTCAAACTCGGCCGTCGCTCCTTAGTTACAAGACATGTCATCATGTGAGTGCATGCAAGGTGTTATGCTACCACAGCATGCCATGTGATACCATTGTGTGTGACCCATATATTGGAAAAGACTTAAATTATCGTTCCTTGGTCAGTGGCGTCTGAATGGTTATCTTCAGGCGATTGTATCACCGGAAGAACCATTTCAAGAGTCACTGACCAAGGACCTTGGACCCAAATAGTAGTTTAACTGGGAATTACTGACAAAAGGCCCAGCTAGCCTATTGTACTCAACGACCATGTTGCACTCACATGATAATATGTAGCTACTATCACAAAATCTTTCTTAGATTTATCTCATATCCACGACACCTCAAGTGATGAAACAACAGACTTTACTTTCTTTCACATTTCAGATCTCCACAAGGAAAAAAAAAAAAACATCCCCACAAGGCCAGACATATCTACGCAAGATTACAAAAAAACCCATGTACCACACCTACACGCAGCACGCAAGCAAATGGACATAACACAACACACATTCAACCTACATCCTCCACAGACTAACCAATTTCTTGCTTTAGGACAGCTCGACTAAACCCAAACCAACTTGACCAGTAAGTTATTCACGCAAGGAAGAGAAGTGGTGTAAGAGAAAACTAAGGAAATGGCATTATGGACTTTGAAGAGAGAAGAAGTAGAGGAGTATGGCACAGGACCGAACGAAAAACAGAGGAGGAGAGAGGATAACGGCAGACAGAAGCTGTACATAGAATGGATCGGGCAACAATTTATCAAATTCAGAAATAGATATCACTTTATCCCATCTCCTTGCATATTGAAACATTTATCAAAGATTTGTATTTCAAGTCAACAATATTGGCTTGTCATTTTCAATCCTCATGATGACGTATCAAGTTCATGATTCATTCAGTGATGCATTCATTACAAACCAAAAGTAAAATCGTTGGATTTTAACACTAATATGCTAGCAACCTAAAGGAACTAAAGTAGCACCTGTGAAACATCATCAATGCAAGAGGGAAAAAAAAACATGAGTAATAACATTAAAACTCTTGAACTTTGCGAGCAAAAACTTTGTGCTTTGTCGACACAGGTATACATTTGATCATATGCGAACGTACACAGTTGAGCGATAAGTCTCAATGAGACCATTAACGACACTAATAAATAAAACAGATCTTTTTGACTTCTGCAACGATCTGATAAAGCACTGAGGAGTGGCACTTGGCCTTCACAGATATAGTGGCAGAGCTTCTTCATAACATTTGTTGCAAAAAACGATGCCAAATGTCCCAATTAACTGACATATTCCTCCATCATCACATTCTGCGGCGAGATGTTTTTGGTTGTCAACCTGTAAACTTAAGACTAGTAAGTCTGTGAAATTTACAACCAGGTGTGTTTATTATTAGCTATTTTGGGCAAATGGGCAATATTACGCAATTTATGGTGCAATATGCGGTGGTGCACTCGTGTGCTATGAACCTGTATATTCAAGTGGTGACATTCAGTTTCTGAATTTGGGCCTTTTTGTGTCAATCATGCTTTTTTTTACTCTTCCGCCAAACTTTTATACTGCTCTCTTCCAACAAATACAATCATCAAGCTCTTCTTGCACCTAGAGCTAAAGTAGCTCGACCAGTAAAAGGCCCAACATTGGGCAACGGGTCAGAGAAGTAGAATCAGCGGGGTGGGGAGGAAATCGACCTTTTGTTTCGATTTGGGCATGGGAGGATTTCCAAAACGGTTAATTTTGGGAAAGGAACTGACTACGTTCATTTTAATAATGGCAGTGCTCTGTATTCAGCTTCATTTACAAATCTCTCTTAAACCCTATAATTCAATACATCTTAGTAAGATCATGAATAATTTGGAAATAATTATAAGATTCACACTTCAAAATTCCATCGATGGTTAGAGAATTAACCTCGCTGCAAAATAATATGTAATTGTCCAATAACGGTGCATATTACATTAAAATATTCGTGACCAGATAGCCGTAGATCAGTCGTGTGTTGACCGGTCCGATAGGCATAATGAGCGCCCTCTGACTGCTAAGTCTTTGAAAAAAGACTAGCTTACTCTACATTATGACGAGAAGGTTGATGCTGTTTTTGAAATTCGATGTTGCTGCTAGGTTGGCGTGTCCTACCCACCCTGAATAGAATATAGATTGTGATTTCAGGGCCTGCCTTCTGAGTCTTGTGACGAGTTTTTTTTAAAGAGGAATTAGCTGTAAGCAACTTTCTGCTATGTCACTTTCCAACCTGGTAATTTCTTTAATGTCACAAAGATTTTTCACAGAATTCCTAATCTTCTCAATGTCTTAAACACAAGGCCAACCCATGTAACTCTCTATGGTACTTAGATCCAGGGGGACTTTTTGTATTTCCTGACACAAGTTCTGCATATAGCTAGTATAGATTGTTTTACTTTGTAGACTAAACATAAGAGAGTACACTACAACTTTTTGATAAAAAGGCGAACTTTTTCAAGAACTTTTTGCAAATATGAATGGTACTTCTAAAATTTAAAAATACAGCAAGGTAACTTGCGTCATCCCCATGACAAGATGGCAGTATGTACACAAGTTGGTTAGTTGCCACATTATTCAGTTGCAGGGGTATCATAAAGTGATAAATTGTTCTCATGGAAAAATATCTAGAAATGTAGCGAGTAGTTTCTGAAAAATGAACACGCCGAAGCAAAAGGGTGGGGAAATATGAATGCCAGATGACCTTTGATCTTGGGATGTGACCGTTTGATCTTCAACAAACAACATATGAGAGGAATGCCCGTATATATTGACACCTTGGACCCAAAGGTAGGTTTTGCTATCGAACTCAACTTTTCATAAGACTACACAGAATAAAACAAAAGCAACTAGAACTAAAGGAAATGACCTCAGTTGAACCTTTGACCTTGGTCCATGCCCCTCTTTGGACATCAGTCCAAATAGATTATGAGGAACCCCTATTGCACCTTCACCCAAGTCTGGTTTAAATCGGACTTAAACTTTATCGAATGGAGATGGAAAAAAACGAAAAAACATAACACAACTGGAACACACATACAACATACATACACAAATAACATACACAAACAGGAACATGCGAACCCTCGCAATATCCCCCTTCGCTTTTTAAGCCAGGGGGATACTACAAAAAGCAAAACTCAGAAATTATGCAAGTGCATTTAATTATGACCCCAAATGACTTTGTCTATCAGCCAAATGTGTGAGGTAGTTTCAACTCCTGCCAAATCTCGGTTTGAAATCCAACAACATAGTATTGAAGTGACGAATGCGACATCACTTTGTGCAGCACACTATACAACTTGGCAGAACTGGTAAGATAGAGAATAATCAGAATTAACAGGGGGGGGGCCCCCCTGATATTTCTGCAGTGTTTAATCAATGGATTTTAAAAACTACATATGAAGCCCCATAATGGTCAAAGAAAGGTGGGAATCTTTTCCAATTAGCGTTATGAATAAATAAACACAAAAGAGCTGGGCTTGACACAAGCTCCTGCACGGAGGGCCCCATTCTTTCTCTCATCGTTTGGGCCAGACGACTCTGATGTTAATTTACTATGGGGCCCAGTTTTCCACTCTCCCACACACTTGGATGTACCCACCCCGATTGTGAATGATATCGGTACCCATTTATATAACCCACCTAAAGGGAAGAGAGTAATTGAGTAGGACAGCAACAAGGTCACACGGCCACATGAGGGCGTTAAACACTCAATACCGTGACCAGCAAAAAGTGTGTGAAAATATAAAACACATTGCAAGAATACTACAGACACAGGATCTCAAAGTATAGTTGTGTGTGCTAGTTACCCAAATTAAAATCACACATTATTTTTGGCTTTATGCAAACCAAAACAACTCATTAATTACCCTAGTCTGATTCAATCAGACTCCAACAACAAGCAAACATCCAATAATGCTTCTCCAGACACATAAAAAACAAAGGCATGGATCAAAACTTAGAATTTCGCGGTCTCGGCTTTCGTTTTTCCGGAGGGTTTTATGGGGTTGGTTTGGTTCTTTTCGGAACCTTATTCGGGCGTTTTTGGCGATATTGGGTAGAAGGGGGGGGGCTTTTGTTGAAGTGACAGTAAATGCAGATCGGATGGCCGCCGGTAGGAGCGGCTCCAATTGTTTTTATCAGGTAGGGATGTGCAGCGTTCTTTGCCGCTTTCCGATAAATGAGGCTGCCTTGGGAACTTTGTCCCAAAGGGGGTAGGTAGGGTGCTAAGAGATCTAGAAAGTTTGTGAAATTTGCAGGATTTGGAGCCGAAATTGCTAAAATTGAGCTTTTTTTGAGGCAAAACAAAGGTTTACCCAGAAAGGATGACCTTATGCAAAATGGAATATGTACTTAAAACCGGGAGGTCCGGGACGACACAGTTTTATTAATATTAAGATATGGTAAATTTGGTACAATATTTATATGGCATTCTAGCCATACAAAACAGGTAAGTAAAGATTACTAGTATACTATCTAAAAGAAAATTATCATTAAAACTCTTGGAAATGTGTGTTATTCGGTGAGTATTAAGAGCCTGGGAATAGTTAGGGATAAAAAAACACTGGACCACACCAACCTAGCAAAACTTGCCAATAATTTAGACCCATCTTTTAATATAAATATACTTTATACGCGTTTAGGCCTATATTTAGTGTTTAAATGAATGCGCGTAGTATGCAAATACTAGTGTAAAAATGTACACCAGTACATCGATAAACGACAGACAAGCAATGTATTTTACTGTACTTCTATGTTACATTCTTAACCATCAAATGGATAACGTGTTTTACACACATTAGTGTGTGAGTGTGTGTGGGGGGGGGGGCAAGTAGTACTCCATAAAAATCAGTTTCCCATTGGAATTAATTCGGGCAAAACTACTGCACAGGCATATATATTGCTATTTTTCCTAAACATTACTATTAGTGAAAGAAAAAAAAAATAAAAGTATGATCGGTTTAATTAAAAATTTAGGGAGTGCCAATTGGGACTGATAATAGGTAGGCCATTTTGTCCGCTTTCTCCACAGTGATTGCACTCTGATTACAGTTTAATTCTAAATGCTTTTATGAGTTTTAAAGACACTTATCTGTGATCCATACGAACGAGTCAATATATATTTGAAATTTGCAGGATGAGCTTAAAAGTGAAGGATAAGTCTTGTAACAATTTCATTAAATTATCGTGTTTCCAACTGAAAAATTGACAATAAAATTAAGAAAAAGCAGGGTTCAACTGATTATGAATCTCCATTCAGGTTATGTGTTTGTAGATAGTTAACTTTGTCCGTTGTCTGCTGTTGCGGACAGTCAATGACAAGTAAGACATCTTTCTTTATAAATTGTCAAAATTTTGGCCCTTCCCTTTTATTACGTGCTTTCTGTCTTATCATCTTGCAGGCTAGTTTTTAAGGAGACAACCTGAACTGTCACCAGCCATGGAATACCCGTTGTTGTACGTATTTCATTTTCTATCGATTTTCTGATTTAGCACATCACCAATAGTTGCATTTAAGAATAACACAAAGAATTATGATATGACTAATAAATTGTGGGCTGGACACTTTTTTTATAGAATTGATTGTGGTGCCCTTTGCCGACCATATATTTCCCGTCGCTTATGTTACATGGAAGAAATTATCAATCAAATATTCCTTTATTTGTTCATCATAGAATACAGCAAAAACCAATATGATAAATAAATATGTACCTAATGAGAGATAGTGAACAAAAATTAATCAGGTTTAAATAACGGGAAATTCATTGAAATGTAAATGTAAAAAAAATAAAAAAAATAAAAAAAATAAAAAAAATAAAAATATTGTTAAAATAAAAATATGTAATATAACTATTTATAAAAAAAACAATTAGAATGACTATATGATAAAAACCAAAATATATCACGTAAAGTATTCAAATGTCACATTCATTACACACACAAACGGGGGACACAAAAAACCCAAATACTAAAAGTCGGCAACACACTATCACACACCGGGCGCCCACCCTCGCTAAAAGTACGACCGAACGCCCCCACCCGCACATTTTCTTACTGGGGTTCGTAATCCTATATATAGGTACCACGCGGATAGTTAGAGTTTACTCATTTCTATTCGTATCAAATTGAGTACCACTATTCACAATATGAAATCACTATGACATCATAAGTTGAAGAAAGTATGAAAACACTGTATGGTGGAAATTGATATTTTCGCAATTTTACTGACGCAAAACAAACTGTTTTTGTGAACTTAAAGGCCATATCTCAAAATACCAAAATATCGGGGCACCACCGGAAGTTAGTACTTTGTAATTCTCAGCTCACTATTTTCAATCTCACGTACATGGTCATCCAACTACTTTAACAAATAGTAATTTCCTGTTAAGATAGCAATTGGACTAATTTTCTCTTCATTTACACATTTTCCTTGGTTAAAACTAACTTTGTCCCAAGCAAAACAAATTATTTATTTTTTTCTGATTAGTTAGCACGAGTCCTAACATGTCATTAGATCATGCAACAATAAACAACATAGCACGTAAGCCTTTTGTGTGCTTTAAATTGCCTTAAATTATGGGTGGGGGGTTGAATTATCTTTTAGATTAGATCATGCGATCGATTTCACCATATCCCATAACGCAGTAGATGAGTATTTTAAGACTGCATCAGGTACGATAATGAATTTACAAGCTTTAAAACTATACCACGTAATTGGACAATTTGACATAATGTATTGTGGGATTTGGATTACTCGATTCAAAATTCCAACGTGGACATCTCGCAAACGAGCTATGAAGTAAGGTGGGCGAGGTTTTCCATTTGGCTTTCGGGGTTGTCACGGCGGCAACCCAAGCGCAGATGTCCTCTTCTAACACAATCAAGTATTCTCCATTACAATATCCCTATATACCCTTATATTATATACGGTTTTATAAATATATTTCCAACAGTGGAAGAAGTCAAAACCTAAAAAGTATCCCTAGATTGCCTCAGCCATTCACTAATAAAATTACAACCCCTGCACCAAGTTAAGGAAGCCGAAACAGGGAAATCTAGCCACTTGAAGTGGTAGAAACCATCTCGTGAAATAGGTAACACTCGGATCTCAAACACCTTACTGCATATTTTAATTCCTCTTCAAAACACTTTCTCTGCTACAAGATCTCTCGAAAAATCACCTTAAAGAATTCTGATTTTTGAAACATTTTTTGTCAGATATCCAATATATTGTCATATTGATTATCAATGCATATACCTTCCCTTCTACTCCCGTTCTATCATCCCTACAAGTCCTGGCACATTTGCGTGGTCGAACCAAACAAATAAGTTAAGTAAACAAACATGCACACTATATAAGACAACTCTCACGACGACGAAACAATATGAGAGGCGTCCCGCCCTCATAATTACAAATAACACATCGTAAGGTCACAACCGATAGAAAGCCTCACAAACAGGTAAGGGGCATTTACCAACAACTCAACTGTCGCCTTGTATTTTTGACCCCCTGTAGATCAGTCAACTGCACTTTCTCCATGTCCGCAGATGCAGAGTTTACTTTTTACACGAGGCCTGCATGAGATGATGAGAAACAAGCAAAAATCAGCAATCAATGAATTTCTTTAACTCCATACGCAGCTTGTGGTCTGCTGTTATTATATCAAGGGTTTGGGCAAACGTTCCTCTGCAATAGCTGCCAGATGTTAATTTGGCAGGTATACACTTAATAAGAACACAACTGACAAATGGCAGCTATTTCAGATGGGGCCTTCTTGAGTAAACCCTTAATACATTCCCCAACATCTATAGAAGCATCTTGCAATGATTTCCTGACAACTGTTCTGTGTAAGAAGAGATCATACAAGAATTCATGATCAAAATCAATGCAGATTAAAATTGACTTTCATAAATTGAATTTGGTAAAATTGTAATTTGTCTCTAAAGATAAACATGATGACTTGAAACACCTGGTTTAGTGTGACTATTAGGTTTTTATTGAATATTCAGTTTGTCTCTCAACCACCGACTAATATTAGAATATTTTGTCAGTACACTAAAAACGATGTTCTATCGCCACTTAAAACGACACTGAAACCATTTTCCCTCCCCACCCCTCACTTTTCCCCTACTGCAGACTCTTCTTTTAACACAACAAATTACATATGAACATCTGTATAGGAGGTGGGGGGAATTAACATAACATGTCCATTCATCCATTGTTATAGCCTATTTAACTGGTCCCACTAACTCTTTAACAATAGCCTCACTCATGATTATTTTGGTGTGTCCTTAAAACATTTGCTTATTGCATCCTTGCCAAGTCCAACAGCCCTTCAAAAGCTTTCAAACAGCTGTGGTCACTCATAAATACAGTGGAGCAAAAAAGATTTACCACTCGTTTTGTTTGATTGTTTCTACAGCATTGAAAAATCTACCAAGATGCCGACTATCCAGATAAAACAATTATTCACCTACGAAGAAATTTTGAATTGGATTTTTTGAACTTGCATTGCGAAGTTATACTAACTTTAAAATAGGTACCCATTTTTCACTCTGTCCACGAATCACGTTGTGGAATTAGGCAAGGGACTCTGGATGAGTCTCCAACAAGTACAATCATGACATTCTTCTTTGCTTGCTTGAGATCTGATATGTGTTCTTCTTTTCTGTTTCTTCTTCCAGAATGTCCAGGAGCTAGGGAGGATGTTTTGAACTCGCCTGATTTATGGCCTGGTACAAGTACCAGCACCATACAGTATGCTTTTGACCAAATTTTGGGGGTTGCCCAGCTCCGGGGGGTCGCGCGCCTCCCCGCTCCTAACCTTCATCAAGAAATGTCAACCTATTTTATTATTCTGAAATCAATAACAAATCATGGAATCTTACACACAATTTTGAAGGCATGTCTTCAACAAATGTTGCAATTGTTCAATCTTTTCACGGAAACGAAATGCAAATATTTAGGCATCCTGTGCAATCCACCGGTTGAACCCACTTTTTCTGCCGACGCCTTCATACCTGACGGGTTTACTTTGGGGATCATAGTTTTGAATATTACACACATTCAACGTCCCTCTGCCTTTCCCTTTGCATCTCATCTTTTCCTCTCCCTTCCCTTCTCCTTTCGCTACTTCCTTTTCTGCTTGTCCATTTTCTCCCACTTTCCTGTGTTAACACCGCTACTAAGCCTTTTTTTTGTAAGGCCATATGGGAGGAGACAGTGCCTCCCTTCTTCCCCCTCCTGCCGCCCCTGTTACGACTACTGTCATTAACTATTGTTTAAGAAACATTATCAATTCATAGTTGTTACGGATTTGAAATGGTTTACTTTAGAAACAAAATACAAACGTTATTAGCATTTAGATGACAGTAACTCAATGGCTTTTTCTGCTGTGGACTGGAAGAATTGTACAAACCGTGGTCAATATGGTTTTTTTTTGGGCGCTTTCCTTCCGTCAATTTACCATATCTTCCCAATATGCGATAAGGGTAAACTTTAGATTTCTTTATTTACCAATGATAGTAAGAATATAATGAGCTATTGTTTTCTTGTATCCAAACCAATTTCTAAACTTGTTAAATATTTTAATATTTTTCTGAAATCGAGTGTAAATCCTTTTGACTCACCCTGTAGAGAGTGTGATGGTGTCACAAGACCCTCTAACCCCTAAAATACGTCCTTAGAAGGTGTATAGCCAACTTTAGGTTTTAACTCAAAACAAGCTGTTTCAGGGGTTTTGAATGGGGTTGTTTTGAGTGCATTTTGATTAGTGATCTTCAGTAGTTCCCACACAAAATTCGACTACCCTCTGTTAACACCAAAAGTGCACAGAATGCCTGCAATGTACTTTTGTTTCAACCAATTATGATGAAAACACTACAGTCTATCATATGTATGAGAATTTAAAATCGCACCGACGGAAAAACATGTTCCTACATGAGGTAGGAAATCAATGCTATTATATTAATCAGGGTTTTTGCATGAATTCTATCATGAAAACATCAATTTTGCACCCTTTTTTAACTTTGGTATTTTTGGAAATTAATTTATTTTGAGGATGAGGTCAAAAAGGGTAATTCCTTCACACATGAGGTAGGTATATGTAATGATTTTAAAGGGGAATGGCCCAATTTAATCATATAAAGTTTTCATCTTGATTGAATGGCCTCCACACCAAAACCTCAATATTTCAATGTTTTGATGTGACATGCAGGTAAAAACTTAATCTTGTAAGCCCTGTAGAATGCTGTGTAAAATTAATGTTAATCAACCAAAATGGAGCATGTTTTCGATTCATAGTATATTGTGAACCTACAATTTCACAGGGTATATGAGATAGGTGCAGCTTTCTATATGCAACAAAATTTTGACCACTAAAAAATAAGCTGATTTTACACTTTTTTGGCAAAAATATTGGGGGCTTTATCACCCAAACTCCCAGCTGGACATGCCAATGCACACACATCTAAGAGTTAAATAAAGTCTAGATCATATCTTTCTCATATCTAACTTGGTCAGCAAAAGACACATATGGCTATAGTTTTAGATAGTCTAGTTGAAATCTCTGTCTGCATCTTCATTTCCTGTGTCAATGCATGTCTGTGAACTATCTTGCATTTCCTCTGTTCATTTCTGAAACCAGTTCATCTTTACCTCCTTCTCCACAAGAACTCACAAGCAAGGGAATAGAATTGAGTTGTTGTCAATTGCCAAAAAAACAACTTTTAAGTCAAAATTAGGGTAAACGTGTCTACCTTTGCCTTCATCATAGAGTGTTTGCTATATGCTTTTTTTTTCAAATTCTTATGTAGGGCATTGTTTCATACTGTAAATTCATGAAATGAATATGCATTTCTGATATCAATGTTATCTGAGTTTTGTAAACTAAATTTCAACATTATTTCTGCAATTTTGGGAAATTTTAATTTATCAATTTTTTTATTACAATTAGAGGACTGAGCCCTCAGAGGTATACCCAACAGTGATTAACAACTCTACTGACCGGGAAGGCTTGGGACAATCAGGGGCTACCACCCTACTCTTTTCCAAACTGACTGTGATATACATGTACAGGGATTGACAGTTTAACGTCCTCTCATGGTTCATTTGCCCAAGTCCAAATGAACCACGGGGAGAGCGGACCTCTAGTTTTAATCAATAGTTTAATAATTTAAAATGACAGCAAGCAGTTATTTTATTACAATTACGAAGCCGTGTCCCTCCAGTCAAATTTAAAGGTGACCAAAATGAGTAAATTAAAGGTGACCAAAATGAGTAAAGGTTAAAGACCTCTATTACCCACCTTGTATGACTTTGTACATGCATGAACTTGGCCTGTTTGACCTTGTAGCTCCATTAACTATCATAGTTGTAACTATACATTTGGGGAATCATTTTGCAAAAGGTGATTAATTTGTTAACTGATTTGAAGTTTTGAAATTTTAACCCTGTAGGATCTTGACCTTTGACCCAACACAGCTAAGTCAGTGTTGAAACTTCTATACAGACAGTTAGTCAAAATATACAGACAAGATGGTTCCCAAACCACTAGTCTTGTCTGCTTTGGATCACCTGGAAATTTGTTGCAAAAATTACCTACCCCAATATATTTTCTCTTAAAAAATGCGATGAACACAACAGCGGACATACCATACAGGACAAAGTAAATGCATTCAGTTTTTTACAAAGATTGACTTTTTTGGGAGTTAATCTCATGTAGATAAGTGAAGGAAGTGCAAAAGGAGGAAATTTTGCTCTTGGATGGGACACAGGGCCCACTCAGAAAAGAGGGAAAGTGCACATGAATAATATTTTGATTAAATCACCTCTGATAATTTTAACAAATGAGAAAATGTAATTGTAAATTATCAAGAGTCAATTTGAAATAAATATTCTTCAAAAAGTCAATTTTGCCTTGTGAGAAGTTTTTTTACCCTATAGTCACTTTAAAAGAGTGAAACTAACCTCACTCTCTTGCATTTAGAGGTATGTGAGCTCACAACTCAAACTACTGGTGTAACAGTTTTAAAATCACACTATCCAAACCCATGTACACATGACTTGATATGAAAGAGTTGCGTTCAAAAATTATCTCCAAGATTCACATATGACATAAGAAAACTGAGATTCAGCAGTCCCTGGAGTCTGAGATATATGTTTGTTCAAGTAATTTATCCCCAACAATTGCTAAGAATCAAATCAGCGCAGTTTTTAAATTAAAGTTGAACGATTAGGACTCGAGACCTCAACAGATGCTTTCTTGGCAGAATCTGATTGCTATCGTGTGTATGTGTGGGATTTGTTTTCCTCACTACCCTTTTTTTTTGGTTGAAAAGGAATTTCATACTTTCTAACAGTTTGGAAATGTGATTCATAAGAATCGCTGCGTTATCACCAGATACATTGGAGAACGAAACAAGTCTGCTAATCCCTAACATGAGAACCAGCGAGTTGTTGGCATAATTCTATTAAAAATATTGATGACATCAAGTTTACACTCTTTACTCTACCTCTTCCTCTGTACAATTTGAATTGGATTCATGTTTCCTATTCTAATTTTTACTTTCACCTTTCAGCTCCTAGTCAGAACGTCAAATACAAGGTTTTAAAAAATTGATCTTTTTTAAAAACTTTAAAAGTGTACCACATTCACTCTCTAAAACTATTTTACTCAGTGCTGTGAGAAAGCGTGTTGAGTAAAACGTTGAGTCAAGATTAATCAGCAGGGAGTAAACCACTTTCCGCTTTACTAAACTGTAAACTCTTCAACCGACCGAGCAAACTGGTGATACATGTTGAGTAAATGCAGTTTGAAATCGTAACTCAACGTTGCATGACAAAGTAAGTTTGAACGCAGTTACAGATCAGAAATTACACCGTGTTAAGTCTGATCTTACGCAACATTAACGACCCCATACACGTGCAGCCAAAGAATTGCCGCTGACATATCAACGGCTGTGACAACGGGCCGGGGTGTCGCGTAAATGCTGTCATCTGGCCATTCTGATATTTTCCAAACCAACAAGTTAGAACCATTAAAATTATCATTGTGGTGATGCAATGGACTTGTCATATTGTGAAAGTTTGGTGAGATTCCGGCGAACGTACCTAGTCTACGGTACTTGCCATATCAAGCTTAATGAATTCGGCAACCTTTCATCGAGTGATTTGGTGCCTGTAATACTGTGAGCGCTGTGGATTCCAATGTGGATTGCCTATATTGCTCAGTACCTATGGTGTATTTAGCAGCATGTATTTACAATTAAATCTAACCAATTTATACCTATAGTTTTACTGGTGCATGTACTTCGGTATACGACTACAAAAAGACGTGCAGAGTGCATCTACATATCATGATTTTGAACCACCAAGGACTTCGAAGAAAAAGGTAAAAGTAATTAAAATCTGTCCTTGTAGCTTTTGTGTTATTTTTTTAATCCAAGAAAAAAAAAAATACCAAGTTACGTAATCTTGTTGTGTCCTTTTGATGTTTGAAAAGTAGTTCTATTACAGAATCAAGTCAAAATATCTGGAAGTTTCGAACCTGGTGAGCAACCTGTACTTTCTGATGAACTAAACGGTTTTTGCTTTATACCTGCCATTCAAAGTATTACTCATGTCAATTGAGTAAATTATTTGCTTACCAGTGTGCTCAACATAAGTTGAGTCAAAACATGTCACTCAATGGTTGAGCAGGAATTACTCAATACCTATAAAAATATTCCTCCTTGTGGGTTAAGTAAAGTTTTTTAATCACTCTGTTTAGTTAAAAACAGTCACACTCAACTTGGGGTTGAGTAAAGCGGAGTCACGATTTTACTCACTACAAAATGTTGAGTCACATATTGACTCATTTACTGAGTAAAAATGTTTACTACAAGGAAGATTAAAAACTGCACTCAACCTCAACCTTTGTTGAGTCAAGTTTACTCAACCAAAGAGCCTGTACTTTGTAACTCCATAAGGAGTAAAATTACAATCCGCATACAGAGACAGACACACTTCCAATGTGCCCTGGGGGGGGGGGTTCTCAGCTCAACTCAATGACCATATGGTTATTTGCCAACAGACACAATTCCATTTTCATCCAGCCTTCTGGTATATCAGTGACCCCTTTTTTATGCCAATTTTGGTAATCAATGAGTCATTTTCCAAAAATTTTCCCTTTTCCTCCCTCAAATTTGTTGGAAATTAGGTCAATTTTCAAATTGGAAGCCAAAATTTTCTAAAAAAAAAATGTTGTTTAAATGTGGTCAAATTTCCAAATTTCCTCACTCCTCAAGTCCAAACTTGCCCAAAATTTGCTAAATGTCCACAATGTTTGAGGGAAAAAATTGGCAATATGGGTTAAATTTGGCCCAAAATTTGCAACTCTGTCATAGTATGGTCCCTTTTTGGCCAAAAAATGGTATACCTATGGGTCCTACTCTTACAAGTCAGCTTGAATGATACCATCAAAATAGCTGCAATAAAAGTGACAACCTAACTTCACTTCACACTGCTGGAAGGAAAAGTAAACAAAAAATATTGAATGTGATGAACTAACATTGAAAAGATTCCTTCCACACAATGTACTACCTAATGGCGTGCACAAGCTTTTTCCCTTCCCTACCAACCTATTTCTTCAGACCACAAGTAACTGTATAGCCTGGTCTAGTTTCGCAGGGGTTTCGGAATTGCCCAAGGTATCAAACAAGGGCCAATAAAATGGTTTGGACTTTTTCTAGTAAATCCAGGAAGGTTTTGCTGTTTGCCATTCAGGTTGTGGTGACAGAGAAGTTGGTGTTTGCTGACATCTGGAGACTTGGTGTAGGTTGTGCAGTGTGTGACGGAGAGTGCTGCATTGCGCTTCTGTGAGCTCGTGGTTCTTGAGATAAGCTGGCAAATGGCCAAGCTGATGTAGTGTCAGAATGATGGCTAAGTTTGGGGAAATCAGTCCTGCACATAATTGCACAGATGACATTTTCAGACATCTACACACGCAAATAAATGTACATTTTATCTACACACACAAGTGTGTACACACATACACACACAGACCAGCACATGCATGCACACACACACACAAGCACATGTTATACACAGAAGACAATGGCACAAATCTAAATGCTTTGTGTGACACTGTATATAACATAATTTCAAGCGCTTTTAAATTTTCACAAATTTTGTGAGTGGACATAACACAAAACATCCTTTTGCAAATAGAGTGAAATTAAAGTTTTGCACATTTGAAAAAAAAAAAAAATCTGTATGCAAAAATATTGACGTATACAGTACCTAAATGATTTGTAACATATGCACAAACAGTTATGATTATAGGTAAGATTTAGGTTTACAGTAAACATCATGGATGAGCTTAAAAAATTTTGCTCTTGCGACTACGGAGTGCAGTACATTATATGAAGGAAAGGAATGGACTCAAGTATGAGAAATGCAAGCAAAAATTCAGCCATTGCTGCTCTTAAGAATCACTAACCCAAATTTTAGCTTTGCTTTAACTCAAAGGGCAATTGTTTCCAATATATTTCCTATGAAATTGTTAAAGGTGCAATGAGAGATTTCACATAACGGGTGTCCCTAAAAATGTGAAAATTCTGATTTTCACACTAATTTAAAGCTTTCTATCAAAAATATCCCCATGTGAAAGGATTAAGTTGAGATCTAATTTACTATAGGAGCAAATATTAAATTCAGCCTATGTTTTATATTGAAATTAAGCAAATCAAATTGCCTTTGTTTTTACTTTCAAGGCATTGCTTTAGCCAAATACAAGGTAAGAAATCTATTGGGGTCTTATCTATATGAAATCACTCCATATGACATGGTATATGGATGCCCCAAAATCTCTTGTTGCACCTTTAAGGAATGGAATAAACAGAAGATGAGTACTGAAAGAACTACAACAAAAAATGTGTAATTGGAGAGGATATGAATTTCATGGTGGAGTCACTTATTTCATGGTGGCAGTTTTTCCAGAGGGGTGGACAATATTTCTTAAATCATATCCACTCCAGTCTACCCAATGGCAAAATAATTTAGCATTTCCTATTACAACCAAACAAGATCATCTCTGAGGTCTTTCGGCAAGGGATCACCATCAGGTTTGACTGTTTCAAACCTAAGACACCAGACACTTAAGGGAAATGGACATAATCATGAACTTTCATCCATGAATGAACCAACATCATTTGACAAAGCAATTTGGACTGGGAAATGAAGCTTTGCCTGAAATATGTTTATCAACTCTTCTGCAATAGTTATAATTGATTGATGATCACCTACAAGATACATTAATTTTGTGAGAATGATTGATTATCTTGATGCATAAGGCAGTACCTATATTTTGCTCTAAACAAAAAGGACAAAAAATTATCTTATTGTTAATTAGCTGCAATATTGAGAAATCCTAGTCGGTATCTGCAGACACACAAACATGGTGTTTACTACTGTAAAATGGCTTAAGAGCCCACTATTTTGTTGCACCTGTATGTGCACATGCAAATTTAGAGGACCATGGTCCGATTGCTAATAGCCTCATCAACAAAACCCCAGATTTTTCCAAAAGTAGTCAAAATTTCGGTATCTGATGAAAGCTACTATTTTCTCAATTACCCTGAGAAATCTTAGGGCTAAAGGTTGTTTGGTTTGGATGTTATGAGCAAAAATGTGCAACATTTTAGTCAACCAATATTAATGTTACAAAGTACTTTACAGGGATTACAAAATCACATTTTTAGCTCTCACATCAAAACAGGTTGAAATATCAGCGCGAAACTTTACAGAATGGGTTTCGGGGTGGAGGCCATTCTAACAAGATGAAAGCTTCATATACTTGAATCGGATCATCCCCCTTTAACCCTAACAGTCTTTTGGTTTCTAGCCCATCTCCAGAGAGGAAGGGAAGGGGTAAAGGGATAGAAGCTAAAGAATATTGGACATCCGCAGCGAGATTCGAACCCGGGGCCTCCGGCGCACAATTTCCATGAGCAGGGATGGCAAGCCACGAGAGAGTCACTGGCCCAGCCAGCGATTTTGTGCCCATATGAGTGTTGGTACGATGACGTCATCGCATCTTTTTGGACTTGAGTGCTAGTGAGTTTTGGTAGTGATAAGGTTAGTCAATCAACATGTTAAAATATTCTCATTTGCCTTAGAAGTTTTGTTAAATAATGTATCTGGATTTAGATTCAAAACATTCAAAATGTATTTTCCCATTTACCAATTGCAACTGTTATATACTTTTGTGTTGGACCTAGGCTTTTATATTAATTTGTGATGTTATAAGAATGCTAATTTGGTACTATACCAACTTAAGAAGAATGTATATTGCTGTGTAATATCACAATCACAAGTTAATAAGTTGATTTATAATAAATAAGTGGTGTATTTCTTGATTTGGTTACCAATTCCTCAAAAGTAATAATTTTTTTCCTGCGGGCAAATATTTCAAAAACGCACTCAAAATTGGTGAAGGCTAAATGAACTTAGCAATTGAATATTTTTCCAAATGGATTGAAGGACGTGTGGTGAAATGTCACCGTGTTTACTCTCGGGCAAACAAAAACAACTGGTTTTGATGACGACGTGTGCGTTAAACCCAGGAAGGTTCTGGGTGCAGGAGATTTGGGCCTTGATGATAACTGAAAGCATCCTCTGGGAGTTGCAAGAGTGAACGTAGCATGAATGGTTTTGGCAAAAATCTACACTGGCTAAATCAATCTTGTGGGTTCAGTGATGGTCTGAAAAGATGGCTGCTGCTACTTGAATAACAGGGATGGATATGAAAAAGCAAACCAATATGGTATTTGAGAATAAAGGTATGATTTTGGGAACCGGTACTCTCTTTACGATGCATTAATACCAAGGCAATACCATTATTTTAAGTAGAACTTCCACACAAAAATAATGGTGTCACCAGTTTCAATTCGTCATGAAGAAAGTAACGGTTCTCAAATCATACCTTTATTCTC
>JAMKCH010005009.1:0-86702 GCA_023653785.1 Ophioderma brevispina
AACAAATTGAAGACCACCACGCGTGAGTTCATACATAACATGTTTCCAGGTGAAACAGTTGTTTTCGGGTGAATCAATTGAAGAAATTTGCCTTGAACAAGCATATCTTTAACTTTGGAATTCCACAGATTTCTAATCACTATTATTTTGAAATAGGGAAGGGTTTGCTTTCTTATAACGATTCAATAAGTTTTTAATAATGTTTTCCATATTTCCTTAATATTAGATTTGTTATTTAAAATTTTACTGGTTATGTGTGATTTTCTACTGATTTGCAATTTTAATTTAAGAATTTAAAGAGACATGATGACACTTCCAGAAAGAAGCCCCATTTTTTTCGAACACGTTGTTTTTTGGTATATTTGGATTACAAATGTATTATAGATCACACCTGAAGTGAAAAAGCCGAATACGCCGTATTATGTACCAAGATCATCAAGTTGACGATTTAGAATTTTCTGTCGTGCACAACAGAAAAACCAAAGCATGGGGACAATTTACGATTATTATATCAGTTCGAAACATATTTATTTTTTTTTTATTTTTTTGGTCTCTTTCACTTGTTGTCCAATAAATCGTCAAAGCGCCCTCGGTAGGTATTCTACAACCAATCAAGTGCAAATTGAGAGAAATTCGTAGCCTCAAAAAATCCCGGGGGGCCACTTGTATTCAAAGGTGGATATGATTCGTGCAGGCTATTCATATGCGTGAACAAGAAAACGCGTAAAAAGGGTCTCTTTTTTCCAACAAGCGATGTACGCGCGTACATTGATTAGGGTATCAAAAACAGCAAAATATGGAAAAAAGGGTATGTTTTAGTAACCCTGAAATTGTGATGTACGCGAGATTAAAATCATCAAAAATATTGTAATTTGGAAGTAAAGCAACATGAGCAAAGCCAGATAATAAGGGTATATTATCAACACAATGCATTGCGCACTTGTTTACGGTAGCAAAAACTGACAAAAAGACTTGTTTATGGTGAGCAAAAACACAAAAATGCTTGTTTAGGGTATGTTTTTTAGTCAGTGGGAATACTTGTTTAGGGTGCATTTCGGAAGTCCATGTTCACGCATCATATCCATATAACTGCCCCCCCCCCCCCCGGGCAAAAAATGATGTTTTTGAAATAATCATGTGCGTGCGATACCAGTTTACATGTATTATAATATAGGTCGTCGAATACAATTGAGCTTTGTACGATGTGGTATGGCGCCCTCGACACGGTCGATGGACAAAAAAATATCACGGTTGATGGACAAATTTAATAGTAAAGTCATAAAATTGTCAATACGCCCTTTAACAGAGCGGCCAAGCTTTAAAAGGTGCTCTAGTTTTCGAGTTACCTCTCCCTTCGGTACAACAAAAATGATCAACTTTATTTGAAGGATAAATATATGAGAGTTAAGACAATGATGGTTGTGGCTGAAATATTTGGTGGCAGGGATGATTTCTAGACCGAAAAACGCATTTTGGGCTGCAAATTAAGCGAAATTATTAATTTTTAATTTTTTTAAAGTAAAAATATTACAATCTTGTTTTTATGGTATCATTTTTGTTATTGGTATATGTTTTATACATTGCATAAAGGGTTCATGTAATACTCATTGTGGTGACATGTGATAAAAAGGGTGTTTTTTAAGGCAAAAGGGTGATTTTGGGGATAAAATTCTAGACCCTTTATATATTGTATAAAACTGAAATCTATAAGATAAATGGTAGAGATTGATAGTATTGCATCAAGATAAAAAATGATTTTGCTAAGAAATTAATAAATCTTGATTTTCTTAATTTTTTAGCTCAAAAACGTGATTTTTTTACCCCAAAAACACCCCTGCCACCCCTGCCACCACAACCATCATTTTTTAAATTATTTATTATAGCTTATCCACATATTAATCGCTGTGTGAAGTAGCTAAGGTCAATTCGATGTCATTCATATAGAATATCACATCTTTGTAACAAAGTTCCGGGCCGGATCCAGAAATGTTGTTATACACAGTATCCTATGGCACTGCAGCTCTACTACAGGTAAATGTTTAAATGTTTACTACATCAAAACGAAAAATCCGTTTCACTTCAAACTTCGGAATTGGGCCATTTAGGTCACTAGCTTTAGTTCTGGTTGACTATTTTTAATATATATATATATATATATATATATATATATATATATATATATATATATATATATATATATATATATATAATATACAGTGTATATTAACCTCTGGGAATTACTCTCATGAACAAGTACTTACAAATTTGAGACAAATTTATGACAGCGCGAAGGTAGCATTGTTAATCGCAAAAGAACTTTGTTGTGGATGGGACTCGAACCCACAACCTTTCGCCTAGATCTCGAGTTCGACAATCCATTGGGCCACCACGGGATGTGATGGGTCTGTTCGAGTTTTTACACCATAGCTTTCGGAGCGTAATGCCGTCCATATCACGAGGTGATCAACAAACGAAATTTGAACTCAAAGTTCATCTTAATCCTTGCACATTTTTTATTCACGTATAGTATCTTCAATGAACAAAAGATAAAGGGCAAAAAACATGGCCAAACTGAGTGTCACGTGCAGAATAAGTTGACGCCGCGCATTGACCGCATCGCCAAGCATTCGCCAGATAATGTTGATGGTGATACTCAGGTATTTGGTAATGGCTTTCTACTTCTAGGTGTTAGTCCGGGGGTAGAACATGCAACCTAACAGCAACAGCGAATTCAAAACGGGTACCCAACTTTCGGCGGAACCCGAGTGCTAGTCTTTTTCAAAGAGACTTAACCCCCCCGCGGAATAAATAATGACCGCTCCCTAATGGGGATGAAGTTTGGACAATATAAGCCTTTTCAACTGTGAATCAAGAATGAATAAGGCCGGTTTGCTATCTCCAATACCTGCATAATTATAAATTGTAAGTATACTATTTAAAATGTCACCTGTAATTGTTTACATATTAAGCAAAGAGCGATTGGGACGGCTATCGGATAGGTGGGAGTGTCAATTCTGTCATGACGCTCATGATATATGCACAGAAAACTTTTGTGGGTCACATTTTGTCCGTGAGGTGACCCACCTATTACTCACGTGGGTCAAATGACTCACCTGGGTAAGTCATTTAACTCATTTTGTACATCAAGAGTGTCGCATTACTCATCTAGACAGCCAAACATGTCAGTTGACTCACTGTATTTGTGTCATTGGACTCGCATACTAAGTGGGTCGCCTCACGGACAAAATTACCCACTTTGATGTGTCATTTCACCCACAAAAGTTTTCTGTGTGTAGATGTTATTGAAAACCATGCAACCATTGAATATATGAAAAAAAACAGTGTTAAAAGGATTATTGTGCAGTAAGCATGACTATGCATAAACACGTAGATAAAACAGGGCAACAGGGAATACATTAAAGTTAAAGAAGTTGTAGACGAGATTGGAGAATAAACTTGACTAGATTGTCATTGATTGTCTTTGTCAAAGACGCCTCGCATTTTATCCACCAACCGCGAGCGCCGAAGGCGTGAGGCCGAGCGGAGCGATTACGACTGAACTTTGAGCGGTCCAGAGAGGGGCGGACTCACACCAAATTGAAAAAATAAATAATCAAAGCCTTGATTATAAAAGGCTAGGCTTTGATAGTTAAATTGATAAGATAATTGTTGGATATTGCTAAATCATTAGATGGGGTTTTACATTGCCGGGGTCCTTGCCTTGCGAATTAGCTTGGTCATAAAATTCCAAAAACCCTTCCTTTTCAAAACTCTGAACGGCAGATAGAAGAAAACACACACGCACGCACAAGCGCGCGGCGCACAAACACACACACCACACACACACATACAGACATATACATAGGCTACATGCATTAGCACTACATATCGCACGTGTTTAAAGCCTGCGTTAAAGGAATTTTTTGAAACCCCCCTGAAATAGTATTTTGCAAAATATCACAAACCGAATTTGAAGAGCTGAGCACAAGTTACAGAGTCCATTTTGGCCAAATTAAGTTTTTAGTGAGTGTAAAGGTGTTTGGGGTCAAACAATAGAGATTTACAAATTTCGACATTTCAAACACTTCTTCACTATCGGTTTTATAGTAGTTTCCAGTTTTGTACAATTTTACAAAACCTAAACCGCGTGTACCGAAGGGTGGTTACGTTTAGTTTTTCTGTTTGGTGTTTTTTGCACTTACCACTCTCTGGGCCAAATAATTTAATGTTATGGCAATTGACATTTTATTGCCTTTTCATGCAAAACAAGCACTCCAACGTTCAGTGGGTAACCAGCGGGGGGCAGGGGGGGGGGGGGCGAGAGCCCCCCCCAAACAAAAGCCTGCCCCCCCCCTCCGCCCCCCAAAAATGAACTTGACCTTTTTGTTACAGTGTCTATGAGAGGACCCAAAGTTGCCCCCTCAAAAAAAAGTTCTTGGACCCATTTTTTTTTTTTTTTTTAAGGTTTGCCCCCCCCCCCAGTTGTAAAGGTCTGGTTACGCCAATGCCCAACTGTGGGATAAGGGTGATCTCTTATAGTATTGTACCGTGATGGATAGGTGGGGACCTCCAACACTTTAGTGTGGGCATAGGATGTACCCCCCACCCTCTTTCCAAAGGATTCATTGTGTCCGGCACCGGGTCAAGATCACTTCCAAAATTATACACAGAGAAAACGCTTTTTTCAAAAGTGTTAAACGTGTTTAAAAGTTTAAAACAAGTGGTTTAACGCGTGAACTGAACACCACTGTTCAGTTCACCCGGAAAACAACTTGTTTAAACTTTAAAACAACTTGTTTAACTTTTAAACAACTGTTTAAACTTTTAAACAATGTTTAAAACTTTTTAAACAACGTTTTCTCTTTTGTGAGGCGCTACAAACACGCTTCTTCTGCCCTTCATTTTGCATTTCCCCATCATTATGTTGCATTTAAATCTTAGGCGATGATTAATTCTTTAAGTATATAAACAAGTCTTTTCCATCATTTAGAGCGAAAAAAAAACCGAATGGAAATCGAATTATTCTAAACTTTTTGAGTGTGAAAAATTGCAGTTTTCCTACACTATACGCTGTTAGAAAATATTGGGACAGTTTTGCACCATGCAAAAGTTTGATGACGTCATTTGATCATTACTCCCATGTTGGTGCTAATTTTGGTATAATGGAAATAAGGGGTTAAATAGCTGTATATGGTAGCAAAATCAATCAAGATCTGTGTATTCGACACATTGCGTTAGGACCCAGGAAATTACTTGGGTTACCACACTGGCTCCTATTGCGTGAATTGAAAACAGGACACGTTCACACTTACGGGGCTAATTAAAGTAATCAGTATGGTATGAATGGCGACAACTCCATGAGGCCAATGGAGTTGTTTTGCATTAAACAATGTCTTGATTTACGTTGCTTGATTTTACTCTGGTTGTCATAGTAGATTTAAAATAGTGAGACCTCATTAAAAGTTTTAGGTCTGTCCACCGTGAGAGGTAAGACGAATTATTTTAATCGCCACAGGTAATAAAGTTTAGGGTACTCGTACAATGTATAGTAATGTAGCTAGTAAATACTGTTGACCTAAAATGCATTATTTCACATCTAAGATAGCTTAGATGGTTCAATTGAACTATCAGGATGAAAACACCAGCAATTATTTCATTAGACGTTGTTATTTGAACATAACTTACCTTTGACACTGCAAAATATTATTCCTTATCACTTATTCCTTATTCCTTAGCATTGGAGAAATAATGCATTCTGTTATCAATTTACACATAACACAACTAAATTTTTATTTAGCCATCAAAAATGGGCCAACCATGTATTAAGAGATTAGAGCAAAGTGGATTTGACATCCGGGCCAACCATGGCATAAGTCCTTCTTTCATTAACAGACCATTGTAGAACTGAATGCATAAGTTTTCAGTAAGCCGATTCTGTAGAGTAGCTTTGTACTATGGACATGTTTTGTACTGGCAACAAAGGCCTAGTCTCCGCAATGCCGGGGATTGAACCCCATATCAATGTCCCCCTATCGAAATATGCACGGGGTCTCACTTAATTTGAAATTTACTATAATATAGTGGTGCAATTTTTAACATTTGGATACACGGTACGCAATATTTTTTAGCATAACCAACCATGGTATACCATATATACTGATGTGTTTTACGCCGATTTTATTGTTCGTTCCAACTTCTCTTACTCTAAAAATATTAAAGGTCCATGGCCCAGTCGCTAATAGCCTCGTCCCCAGGGGCCCCAGATTTTATCGGAAGTGGTCGACTTTTTGGTATCAGAGGAAAGCTACTATTTTTCTCATTTATCCTGTGAAATCTTAGGGCTAAAGGATGTTTGGTTTGGGAGTTATGAGCGAAAGTGTACTCCATTTTGGTCGACCAATATTAGTTTTACACAGTACTCTATGGGGGCTCACAAAATCACGTTTCTAGGTGTCTCATCAAAACGGATTGAAATATCGGCGCGAAACTGTGCAGATGGGATTTTTGTGTGAAGGCCATTCTATCAAGATGAAAACTTGATATACTTAAATCGGACCATCCTCCTTTAAGACTAATTAAACCAAGAAGGTTTCATTCACTGGGATTCGAAGCAGTAACATTTCGTTCAATGTTCTCAATCTATTCAAATCACGATGCTTTGTACAAACCGATCTGGCAGAGAGGTATTTTGTGATACTTGAATCAATCATTTTACGGAATAAAGCTCAGTCACACTACTGCGTATTATAACTCTATAATAACAAGCGATCAATAATGCACTCAACAAGTTCAATCCCGGCCCTTGGGGTCCCGGGACATAGCGGGGTATATGCCGGGACATAGCCGGACATGTACAAACAAGTATTGCCCCGCAAGCCGGGATGTTAGCCGGGACTTGGCCGGGAATGTACATTAGCTTGTCTCCGCCCTGCTGGGACAATCATTGATGATAGCTGGGACTTAAGCCGTGAGGTACAAAAAATTAAACGGGGACTTTAACGCATGTGTCACACCATATAAAACCAGACTATCAGTGAGCAATATCGCCCGTCAAATCTGTAGTATATCACCATTTTAATATTCTCATTCAAATTTTCCATTTTATCGGTATCATTGCAAGTTTTTTGCCCGGGGGACGGGGCACTGACATTGGAAAGAGGTACGGGTAAGTGCGGCCCTTAAGACCCCCTTTTCGCGTCTCTCCCGCAATTCGCATTCCCAGTTGAAGCATAATCCAGTTCTTAAGGTCCCCTTTTCAGAAAATTTTGGCCTCAGAAGCTGAATTTCAGCTCCCAAGCCTGCAAATTTCTCAAAATTCAGTTCCCAAGCACCTACTTTCGGAGACAAAATCCGTTCACAAGCCCCCAAGTTCGGAAATCGGGGCCGCACATCCCTACCTGAAAAAAAGTTGAGTTTTTTGAACCACTGCGCCGTTCAGCCAAGAGTACAGCCTGTCCAGGCTCCTGCGTTTATAATGTCAGCTCAAATTTCCCGCAAGGCCCGCCGAGCTGAGGTCCCCGGCCCTGGGTCTAACATTTAGAAAACAGTGGGAAATTGAAGATTGCTCAATAAATCTAAAAAGTATAACAAATCTATTTGTGAAAGATGCAAACTGTCCTAAAAATGGTGATTGCAGACTACAAATATCTGTGTTTTATGCAAGTTTTTTCGCTTTGTTATCTGCGGCACCAAACGACAATCACCATGATGATCTTGTTGTTTGGCTGAAGTTTCCGTTGGCAGATATGATGCAGGGTTTAGATATTACTCTGCTATGAGCGTATTTCTATTGCCGACACGGCAAAACGCGGCTTTTGCTGACCCGCTATGGACCCGGCTTTTTCCGCTATCTCAGCTGTTTCTATTGAAGGCACATTCCGGTATGTGGCATGCTCGACTGCACTTACCGCTATCATGCTTTCGACAGACCCAGCCGGGGGTCACAATATATCCCCCGTTCCAGAAACTTCCATGCATTTCTTTCTTTTGAGGTGTGTTTTACATGATGTTACTTATCATACAGTGTTGAGTTATTTTGTAAATTTCTTTTAATGGATGTTACTACCAGGACGAGGTGTAAAGTATTTTTAGTACAAGAATTACTAAGTGTTCATCATAAATTTTATTGATGTTGATTCACTTCTGAAAATAATAGGCCTAACTGCTGATAATTTGAACAACGCGCGTAGCGGAAGTCGCATTACCAGCGCGGCCTTCCTGCCCAACACGGCAAATGCCGCTATCGGCTGTTTCTACTGGTGCAATAGCGGTATGCAACACGGCAAAAACCTTCTCAGAGCAGGTTTGATTTAGCGGTATCGCGTCGCGCTAAAATAGCGGGTCGGGCTGTTCTACTGAGCAGGATAACGGATCGACCCGCTTCCGACGCGGAAAACGTCCCCAGCAGAAACACGCTCTATGTTTAGTGGTCGAATATCGCCGTGGATAATGTGGATTTTTTTTTACAAACCAACTAAACGAGGTTTGTTTGACATAACTTCCGATGTGGTGAAATTTCGGCTCGGTTCTGATACTCCGGCGATCCAAAATGTAGTATGATTTTATACAGCTAGACCTGTTGTCGCATAGCCGGGACTGAGCCGGGATTGTACAGAGCTTTAAAGCAGTCCCCGCCCCCATTGGCCGAGAATATACGGGGATTGTTACACCGACGCCCGGCTAGTAGGGGCCGGGACATAGCGGGGGATGTACAAAAAATGTAAGCCCGGCTACCCGGGATTTCGTGCTACTTTACCGGGGACAAAGGCGGGGTGTCACGACAGCAAAATGTACATTCCCGGCTAAGTCCCCGCTAGTCCCGGGACCCCCAGGGCCGGGATTGAACTTGATAAGTGCATAATGAACGTTGCCGGTGACTATGAGGTTATTTCGTGGGGTTCGTTATGCTAAAACCAACGAATACAGCACTTAAATTATACCAATTGATTATTTAGATTATTTTTAACAACATTTTTACCATATTTTATCTGATAAACCTGCTTCTTCCTGTCTTCTTCGTTATTTATTTTGATTTTACAAGCAGAAATCCAATTAGTTTTCATCTTAGTGAAAGAAGGGTCCATCGACTACGCATTTGATGTGGTATTTATTCAACAAATCTCAAAAACTTCAAAAGACTGGCTCCAATTACTGATCTTTCAAACGTTCCTGAAATTGATTCCTCGTGGACCCCTCTGCCAGCAGTTGAGTTTAGGAGTTGGTGCTCTCAATTAGGTGACCGCGGTTGTTTTCGATTTCCTCAATTTCTAATCACTTACAATCACTTACAAAATACTTTATCACATTATTATACATTTGAATTATAAATAAAAACTTACCTTCTGTCTTCCCATGCTCCAATTTGAAGATAAATAGCAGGCTTATCAAGATCAACTTCATTTTATCAACCAATTAATGATTTTCACACCACCTCGTACTGGTGTTCGGTGATCAAAATGGCACAAACAAGCTTATCTCTTGGTTTATTGTTATTGTTTGCAACTTGAACACACCCAGCCCAAGCTATTCCAAACACTTTAATTCCCCCTCCGTGTACAAAGAATATTTGAATTATTGAAGTAACGTATCATGTATATAGCAATAAAATGTTCTTCCAATGACCGATCTTAGCACACATCACCATTTCAATATCACATCACCTGTGTGTTATTGTTAATTTTAATGTAAAACAGGTTGTTTATGGTTGTGAAGTCCTGTAATATCACTGGGGGTTTCAAATATATATGGAATAGCCACCCACTACGATGAACTTTAAAAACAAAATCTTGTGCAACTAAGTTTATCTGAGATTTTGTCAAATAAAAATGCTCATAGGGCGTTAAACACCCATTTCTGATTATTTTCCAATATAGCCTATACGCAACACCCACAACCACAGTGGCGGCACCAGACCCATGGGGTGGGGGGAACTGGTGGGGGCGAAGTGAATTTTTTTTTGGGGGGGCAAAGTGAAATTCTGGGAGGGCAAAGTATCAAATAATTGGAGATTTTTAACCAATTTTTTTATTAAAACCAAAATTTGGTGATTTTTGGCCCCAAATCGCCGAATTTTGCCAACCCCCCCCCCCCCCCCCCCTTGGCGCCGCCACTGCACAACCAATGTGTCTTAGTCGGATACAGAGGCATGGAATTGAGACCTTATGCAATTTTATTACTACAATTTATAGACTAGGATGTCTCTAGTGGAAGAATCCTCCTTTTGTGACAAAACGTTTGAGTTTTGCAATTTACAAGTATTGTTTACTAGCCTTTACCAACATACATGTGCACAAATCTCAAAAACTTTGAAAATTGGCGGCACTTCTTCATAAAATCTGCTATTATAAAATAACTTGAAAATTCCCAATTATCCTATACCTCATAATGTCCAGTGATAATTGCCCCTCCCCGCCAATTCAATGGTGATATCGAGCAGTCGTTTTTATGCTCCCTGAAATATAATCCTTAGACAATATCTGCAACTTGCGCCTATTGAAAATAAACGTCATGGGTCATTAGGAAGAGTGCGTCGACACCATAGTCATGACGAATTCTTTATTTTAGTACAAGCAGCACTAAAAACAAAACTATACAATCTCGGTACCGTCAAAATGTGTTGAAATACTTTGGCAGTTTAACACTGTGCGGATAAGGTCTTTTTACACTCGTACAGGGCGTCTCAGAAAGAATGTTACCCTCCAGAAACGGCACTTTTTGCTTACTTAAACTTAACTTAACCAATTGCTAATTTTTATTTTCGCTCTTATTTAATTACGACACACGGTAGTGTGTCCACCAAGTTTTAAAAATACAACTCAAAAACAACACCAAAAAACAGCCAAAAAACATTAAAACAGCCAAGATACAAACTACACACACCGTGAGTATATTACAGAACACACTTCCCTTTGTTTGACGCACGTTTGACGAGAAATAGTACTAGGTGGCAATTCATCAATAATCACTTACCGCTCGCAATACACCACCAGAGCATGTAAGTTCAACCCACAATATATTGGAACACATTTCAAATTGTGCAACTTATGAAATAAGAAAACGGAAATCGATGAATTAGAAGTACTTTTCACCAAACGGTCCACTTTATAATGATTATTGTAGTGGCAATTGCGAACTCTTACAGTGTTTCTCACAGAACCCTACACCTTTATTACGACATGGATAGTAGCCAAACTTCTACATACTTCTAGTTATCCTCATGATGTGTCCTTTATTGATAATATTGAAGATAATTCACTCGATGCAAAGAAAATGACGTTTTATGATTCTTTTGTTCATCATCACTACTGAACCATCTCTTACTATCATATCCAACAATTTTGGCGTTACATACAATAAGCTTCCTTCGTGGCCGAGCGGTCTAATACCACAGGGAAAATTCTGCGTCTATTTTACGAGAAGCTGCGTCATTCTTTCATACTAGAGACAACTAGTTAAAATTTATCACGGAAACGAGCAATAAACTTGCTTCCTGGACAAAATTGTAGCGGGCCGTACAAGCACACAAATCTGCAATGTAATTAATTGCATTGTCAGAGCCCCTATAAAACCCTATCGCTTGCAAATACAACAATCTAAATTTTTGGTGAAACTTCTCGGGGATGTTTCAAGGGACTACAATTCGCCCGCCGACGATTCTAATCTACCTTTGATGGCCCAACTGGTCAAGATAAGGAAATATGATTTTTATTTATTTTTGGTGTTAGTCCGGTTCGAGTCCTGTCGAGTCCTAACATTTTCGACTTCATTATTAATTGTTCTATATCGTAAGTTCAGTTGATGCTATCATTCTTTTTAGTTAATGATTAATTTCATGCTATAAGTAGAAATTCAAGTACTGAAAGTACTGATTTTTTAATTGAGAATTTTCATTTATATCATCGTAAATAACTCGTACCAGTGACACAGTTCATTTAGTTCCACACATTCCCATAGCACAAAATGTAGTGCGTCATGTGTAGACGTGTATTCGGTGTTACAAATAAGTATCTTTACAAAAATTTTCTCTAACAAAAGATGTCCCCCTACTATATCGGTTGCGTACACGCCCGTAAGATTGTAACAGGTATTTAATACTTAATTCCGAATTTTAATGCATAAAGGCTAATATGTATTGTGACATTCTGCGTTGCTTCGGTTGTAAATTTTACTGTTCACATAATGTTCATATGTTGCAGAGATCCACTTTTCAAGGAAAAACCCTGAATTCACAAGCACTTTTGCTTGTCCAAATTTAGTATTGTTAGTTATTTTTTCAGCTGGTTTTTTTTTGTGTGTGGGGGTTTTCCGGGGCTCTTGTTATGCGCTTTTCGCCATTTTTATACAGGATTTCTGATGATGCATCTTTATTTTAAGTGTACTAGCGTCTCGTAGAATTAACATGCCGGTTAGGCATATACGCAACACCCACAACCACAGTGGCGGCACCAGACCTCAGGGGGCGGGGCGGGGGGGGAACGGGGGTGGGTGGGGGTGAATTTGTTTTGGGGGGGGCAAAGGCAAAAGGGAATTCTGGGAGGGGCAAAGTATCAATAATTGGAGATTTTTTTTTTTTAACCAATTTTCCAAAATTTGGGGTGATTTTTGGCCCCAAATCGCAGAATTTTGAGCCGCCAGAATTTTGCCACCCACCCCCCCCCCCCAAAAACCACAACAAACCCACAACAAAAAAAAACAAACCAAAACCAACACGCACCAAACTCCCCAACACACCCAACCCCCCCCCCAACCCACACACACCAAAACCCCCCCCCCCCCCCCCCCCCACCCCCCCCCGTGGCGCCGCCACTGCACAACCAATGTGTCTTACGTCGGATACAGGGCATGGGTGGGGGAATTGAGACTTGCAATTTATTGCTTAAATTTATAGACTAGGATGTCTCTAGTGGAAGAATCCTCCTGTATGTGACAAAACGTTGAGTTTGCAATTACAAGTATTGTAATACTAAATTTCCTGAACAAAATATCAATACAAATAATAAAAAACTTTGAAAATTGGCGGCATTCTTCATAAAAGCTGCTATTTATAAAATAACTTGGAAACTTCCCAATTATCATTACCTAAAATGTCCAGTGATTAATTGACCCTCCCAGCCAATTCAAGGGTGATATCGAGCAGTCGTTTTAGGCTCCCTGAAATATAAATACTTAGAGCAAATATCTGGCAACTTGAGCCTATTGAAAACTAAAACGTCAGGGTCAGTAGGAAGAGTGCGTCGGACACATAGTCATGACGAATTCTTATTTTAGTACAAGCCGGCACTAAAAACACCCAAACTATACCAATATCGGTACCGCCAAAATGTGTTTTGAAAATCTTGGCAGTTTAACACTTGCGGATAAAGGTCTTTTTGGTGATCACTCGTACAGGGCGTCTCAGAAAGAATGTTACTCTCCAGAAACGGCAACTTTGGCTTACTTAACCAATTCTAATTTATTTTAGCTTATTATTAAATTTAGGCACACGGTAGTGTGTCACCAAGTTTTAAAAATTAACAATAAAAAAAACACCAAAAAACAGCCAAAAAAAGATATGAAACAGCCAAGAACCAACGACCCAACACCGTGAGTATATAACAGAAAACAAACTTCCCTTGTTTGCCGCACGTTTGACGGAGAAATAGCAACTAGCCCGGTGGCAGTATCATCAATAATCACTTAACCGCTAGCAATATACAACCAGAGCATATATTTCAACCCACAAAAGTATATTGGACAATTAGGTGCAACGTATGAAATAAAAAACGGAAACGATTGGGAATTAGAAGTAACGTACTTTTCAAACGGTCACTTTATTAATGATTTTAGTGGCAATGTTGCGAAAACTCTGACAAGGTGGTCTCACAGACCACAGCCTTTATACGGAAATGGAAATGGATAGTTGCCAAACTTAATACATAATTTCTAGTTTTCCTCATGAGGTGCCTTTTAGTGAATAAATTGAAGATAATTCACTCTATGCAAAGAAAATGACGTGTAATGCGATCTTTTGTTCAACATCAACTAATGAAACCATCACTAACTATCATATCCCACAATTTGCGTTACATACAATAAGCTTTCCTTCGTGGCCGACGGTCTAATACCACAGGGAAAATTTCTGGCCGTTATGGTACGAGAAGAAGCTGCTCATCCTTTCATACCCAGAGACAAACTAGTTAAAATTTATCAAGGAAATACGAGCAATAAACTAGTGATCCTGGACAAAAGTGTAAGCGGTGTACAAGCACACAAATCTGCAATGTAATAATTGCATTGTCAGAGCCCTATGAAACTATCGAATCGATTCATAATACAAACATCTAAATTTGTTGGATGAAACTTCTTGGGGATGTTTCAAGGGACTAAATTCGCCCGAATATTCTAAGATACCTGTGATGGGCCCACTGGTCAAGGATAAGGAAATTATTGTTTTTATTTTTGGTGTTAGTCGGTTCCGGAGTCCGGTCCGAGCTAACATTTTCGACTATTAATTAATGTTGTTATATATAGTACGTCTCAGTTGGTGCTATATTCCTTGTAGTTGACGCTGTTTAATTTCATGGATTATATAAAGTAGTAGAAAGTCAAAGTACTGAAAGTACTGATTTTTATTAGATTTTCATGTAATATAATCGTAAAGAACCTCCGTAACAGTATGACACACAGTTCATTATAGTTCACACATTCCATGCACAAAAATGTACGGAGTATGTGTGTGAGACGTGTATTCGTTTACAAATATTTATTACAAAATGTTTCTTAACAAAAAGATGTCCCCTGGCTAGATCGGGTGCGTTACACGCCCGAAGATTTTTACAGGGCTTTCATAAATTGAATTCGAATTTTTTAATGCCAAAAGGCTATATGGTATTGTTTTTCTAAAGTCATGCGTTGCTTCGGTTTTGTAATTTACCTGGTCAGAACATAATGTCAGATTTGCAGAGAGATCACTTTCAAGGAAAAAAAAAAACATGAATTCAGCACTTTGGCTTGCCAAATTTAGTATTGTTAGTTATTTTCAGCCTGGTTTGGGGGTTTTCCGGGGTCTTTTATGCGCGTTTTAAGTTGAAAGGATTCTGAGTGATGGCATCTGTATTGTAAGAAGCTTATAGTAGAAATAAATGCGGTTCCTTAGAATTTCCACGTGTCCTTTGGTAAAATACGTCTTTTTACTAAATACAAAGCAGTAGTGAGTAACTATTCTTTTCTGTTAAAATGTAAAATACCGGGATTATCACAAGGAAGGGACAAAAATTACACTTCCAAATTTGATGCCCTTTTCATTATATTTTTTTGGGGAAAAGGCCTAAAATTGCCGAAACTTTAAAACCTGAATATCTTCAGAAACTGAAGGAAATATTAATGTTAAAAAACAATTAAAAGTTTTATTTGCAACTATATAGAATAAAGAGAAAAATCTCAACTTTTGTAGCTATTACGGTTCACAAAAATTAACGGAAATATACCAAAAAAACGTTTCAACGTAAAAAAACACCAAGTTTTTAAAAGAGTACGAGCCGTATAAAATTAATAAATGTTAAGAGAGCCCAAGTATACTCAAGTGCGTCTGCCCATATTGGCAAACTTGGTACCATTTCTTCTACAATGCCAAAAGAAAATATCAGTTTTCCCACACCATCAACCTCCAAACAGCCCAAAATTATGGGAAATATAATTGTAGTTTTAATGCTAGAGGTGCTAATGCATAATGGCCGGGCTTCAAAACAAACCCCCTCTTCATACGTGATACAACCAGAGCAGCGGGACCGTCCTATGCGTCTTTAGTACCCTTCTTCCTGTGGAGTATCTCACAGAAAGATGGTTACATACCCAGAAACTACGTGAGTTTGACTATCACAGAACTCATAAGCAAACTACTCTTATATAGGAACAGTCGATCTGCAGAGAGATCCGTCGAAACACATTATCATTGGAAGACAATTGATGTTACACGGAGATTGGGCTTTATTCCGTATTGAATATATCTCCAACAACAAGAAATCACAAGCAAGATAGACAACAAAGAAACTAAGAAATATAAATTTGAAAATATTCAAGTCAGAAAAAAGACGCCATTAACAAGAAATAGGAATTACTAATTCCAAACCAAAACTGCCAATCTACCTTAGGAACAAATGCAGTTGGATGTATTAAATCAAAATTTGGTTAATGATTCGGTTTTCCTTTAATAAATGTCACAAACGTTCCTAACAAAGGAATTAGGGAATGGAAGAAATGGGACCAAGTTTGCCAATGGGCCAGACGCAATTGAGTTATAATTGGTGCTCTCTTAACATTTATTAAACTTTTTACGGCTCGTACTCTTTTAAACCTTGGTGTTTTTTTAGTTTTGGACGTTTTTTGGTAGATTATGTAATACACCAAGCCGATTTTACACATTCCAACACTCACTGGGAGCCATAGCTGGGGTGCATCCTGCTTGATTCCCCAAATGTGTGATAGCTTGGGAATATACTTATCAAGCGTGGGTACAGGACGTAACAAAATTTGGGTAGGTTTTGGGTTGGAGGCTACCCAGGTATTGGCGGATCAATTCTGACCATAATTTGGCTGGTCGGATTGGTCTATATCTACCATAAACAAATCGTGAAATGAGAAAGCAACCGGTGTTGATGAAAACAAACCAAACAATTGAATATTTCTTGAAAATGATTATGAAAACCTAGTTTGGCCACGTAGCAACAACAAACAGAGGAAATCACGTTATTGGGAATACTTATGGATTTGAGCACACGTAAGTATAATATCAATTTGTCCCCAATTTAATGGAATAAAATACACCTAAAACATGTACATACTTAATTTTCTCAGCACCTGAAACACAATATCTTCGAGTGAAAATAACTAAATGCCCTCACCTAATCTCGCATTGTAATGCAAAATGCGGTTGCAACAACAACGCGACAAGCAGACCAAATATTGCGTTTGTGGCAGTGCGTATAGGAGAACCGAACAATAACCTAGAATCAGCAATTGTACCTGAAATTGGGTTGTATGATTGGGGGCCAAAAATTTTTTTTTATGTAAGGAATTTGCATGCATTTGCTTTCCTCTGCTATGCTAGCGGTGGACAAAATAGGTTTGCATCATTTTTAGGGAAAGTCCTTGTTTAGATATTTTTAAACGTTTTTTCTTGTTTTCACCATAGGTTTAACAAAAGTACATTTCTAATATAATAATATAAAACTAAAAAAAAAGGATAAGGAATTAGTTAAGTAAGCTCCAATTGCCTTTTCTGGAGGTAAATTCTTTCTGAGATTACCCGTATAGTGGATAAGGGGGGGGTCTCTAACGCACATTACCCCGGAAAACACATTCAAACGAAATTCAACGAAACTTGCATATGTCAAGACTAATTTTAGACTCGGTTAATATAAATGAAAAGAAAAAAATTAAACGAAATTGTCGATGATGTATAAGGGTTAGGTTTGGTAATAAAGTTGGCTTTTTAAAAAATGTAAACATTCTCATTTCGCCACGAAGTACTATATACTCAAGGGGATCAAAGAGAGAGAGAAAGAAGCTTGCATAAGGACATTGGACGCATATCGCGAAGTAAAGAAAAAGTAATGATCATGCCCATTAATAGTGTATAATGATAACTTCAATATTCTGGATTATGTCAAGTGCAAAAGTTGCACATTGATTGTTGAAAATGAATAAAATGTCATCACATTTTCTTTTCCTAAATATCAGTGACCAGTAGATATAATCATGCAGCAGTGACTCGAGCAAATAATAGAACTTGATATCCAGTAAATCCGCTCGGTATGCAGAGATAAAGCACTACAAATTACTTTCAACTGTATTGCGAAATAACAATGGCCTGTACTTCCAGATAAAAAGGATTTAGGTGCTCATTACCAGATTAAGATTTGAGCTATTGTTTCTTTCATGACGCAAACCACCAAGTATCGTCCTCTTCACAAATAAATCAAATCGTAGGCTTCTACTGTGCGTTCATTAAACTTTGACCAATATTTCATCATTTTTCCGAAAAGGAAAAAGAAAAAAAGATGAACAAAAATCATGAAAGAAAGTTGTTTGGCAGACTGTTGACCTAACATCTTGTGCAGAAACAAAACTAACTTTACAGGTTAACATGTGTCGCGTAACCCCATTCTTTTAATGGTACCGTGTTGTAGCATAGGTCGCAAGACCCCATTCTTTGTATTTTCTAAATACCTCGTGGTAAATTGAATAGGAAATGGGTTCCGCAATAAGTTATGGATCTGGTTCTGCAAAAAAATGTTAGGTCACAGCTTACCAAGAAATAACCCACCGTAGGTTTTTGTTTCCATTGTTTCTGTTTCAATAAATGATGAAATTACAGTCAAAATTATTGAACTCAACAGTAGAACCTCAAGTTTATTTTTTCGTGAACGAGGCCATGCTCAAGCCAAACTGGATAGGACATTTCATATAGAGATCCCAAGATACAAAAGAGTTGCCCATGGTTTCCGTCCTGCGATACTGCACAACATCATACAGTGCATGGCGGAATCAAAGGCATGTTCATTTGCGTACTTTGAGACTTCTATGTGAAACGTCTATCAAAACTGGGCGGGGATAACCAAGTCTATAAACTGCCATCTATTCAAATGCATGGACAGTAACAAAGACTCTGCGAGTTCCAAACTAAAAACAAAGGGGAATCTAAAGTCCTTTTTGTCCTTGAATACCAGGTGGATTACTGCAATTAATATTGCCATTAATTTGATTGAGTCAATGTAGCGTAGTGTAGTGTCCCTTGATCACTAATACTCAGAAAAGAAATTGAGATGGGAATTTGATTTCACTTCATGAAAATGTGCCAACCATGACAATTGCCAAAACCAATAAATGGTAATTATAAAATTTATTATTATTTATAGCGGAAAAATGGTTTACTTCTGCGAAGTATGTAATCAAAATGAACAATTTTTCCTTTGATCCCATGGCCAATATATACTTTTACACTTTTATGTGTTCGTATATAGAGTTTTCTAAAACTTTTCCAGTAATGATTGCTTTGCCAATCATCGATTGCGGCAGAGGGATTACGATCAAAGGGTCGCTGTTGAATCCCTTTCTTTTGTGCGGGTGAATGGATAAACAGATTAAAATCGAATGGTGAAAGTCAATGGGCTTCCTCTTATCTCTTTCTTCCATGTTTTGACCCGGGGGGGGGGGTTCTCAAAGGTTTGTTGGGTACCCATGCTCGTTCCAGGGGTTCTGAAAGTGACCCCTAATGGGACCAATTTTCAGTCAAAATATACCCCTAACGGGACCAGTATTCAGTTAAAATATACCCGTTTTCGGTGAAAATATACCCGTAACGGGGCCAATTTGCGGTAAAATTATACCCCTAGCGGGACCTGCTTTCAATACGTGAATAAAAAATATACCTTTTAAAGAACCAATATATGAGAAAAATAACACTTGTACTACTGGAAAGACAATTTACACACTGCAGGGTTATTTTACTGACATGTTAAAGTTATTTTTCCTATGTTTTTCAATGAACCAGTCACAATCTTACCTGAATTAGATACCCCTAGCGGGACTAGAACTTGATTATTGTGAATTTGATACCCCTAGCGGTAGTCCCGCATTTGCAGCTAGTCCCTCTTTTTTGGAACGAGCATGGGTACCCGAACAAAACCCCAAGAACCCCCCCGGGCTTTGAGCAATCCATCTGCCGCCCTATTGCAATTGTTATTCATATCCTCACAAGTGGCCTTTCCGAGGATAATCCTAATCCGATTTTCTCGCTCGAGAAATTCGCAGTTCGTGGTTGTTTCTTCATTGCGTAAAGATTCCGGGTCATCGGAATCAGCGAATCGGCACGCGATGAATGCTGCGAAGAAAATACTCAAACTATGGCGGCTTACATGGAAACCGGTCACCACGCCCGGGGGGTTCTTGGATTTTGGTCGGGAACCCATGCTCGTTCCAAAAAAGAGGGACTAGCGGCAAATGCGGGACTACCGCTAGAGGTACCAAATTCACAATAATCAAGTTCTAGTCCCGCTAGGGGTACAAATTCAGTTGTGATTGTGACAGGTTCAATGATACAAATAGGAAAAAATAACCTAAACATATCAGCAAAATAACCCTAAGTGTGTATTTTTTCTTGCAGTAGCACAAGTGTCATTTTTCTTGTATATTGGCTATTTTAAATGTGTATCTTTTTCAAGTATTGAGAACAGGTCCCGCAAGGGGTATAATCTCACTGCTAATTATCTTCAATCAATCTTTATTTGTTCATCAAAGAATGCAGCAAAACAATATGATAAATAATAATGTAAATAATGCAGTACAGTGAAAAATTGTTACAATATTAATCAAAAATATTTTGCATACAAGTAAAGATGTTTATAATTCATTATAAGACTAAGTGGAATTTCCAAAGAGAGTTTATAACTGGGATAATACTAGTTAAAAATATATTTAGCACAGTAAGGATGTCATATTACTGCTGTACCATTAGGTGTATATTTTCACTGAAAACTAGTATAATTTCACCAAAACTGGTCCCATTAGGGGCCGGGTATATTTTAAATAATGAAAATGGGTCCCGTTAGGTTCACTTTAAGAACCCCCTGGAACGAGAATCTGTGTCCAACGAAAATCCAAGACGGCCCCCGGGCCAACACGTTCAAATTTAGTCAAACTTTCGTCCTTTATTTCTTACACTGCACTGGGCAGTCTTGGGCACTAAAGCAACAAATACACACCGGAGACAGCCGGAACAATATGCAATATATTTTTACGTGTTCGTATATACAGTTTGCTCGCCGATCATCGATTGCGGCAGAGGGATTACAATCAAAGGGTCGCTGTTGAATCCCTTCCTTTTGTGCGGGTGAATCCCGGTGAATGGATAAACAGATTCAAATCGGATGGTGGAAGTCGATGTGCTTCCTTCTTATCTCTTTCTTCCATGCATCCAGTAAATCCGCTCAGCATGCAGAGGATAAAGCACTTCAAATTACTTTTTGTCTGGAAGTACAGAGCCATTGTTATTACCCATGCAGCAGTCGAATCACCACTCCGATTAAGATTGAGGTATTTTTCATGACGCAAAGCACAAGATACTTGTAATCTTGCACATATAATTAAACCTTAGGCTTCTACTGTGCGTTCAATTAACATTGACCCTATATTTCATCATTTTTCCAAAAAGGAAACAAAGATGAACCAAAAAATCATAAAAGAATGTTGTTTGGCAGACTGTGACCTAACAATTTTGTGCAGAAACAAAACTTACAGTAACTTGCCGCGCAACCCCATTTCAATTCAATTTACTGCGTTGTTAGCATAGGTCGCTAGACCCCCTTCTTTTGTATCCTTCTAAAAACATGGTGGTAAATTGAATAGAAATGAGGTCCAGCAATAAGTTATGGGTCTTGGTTGTGCACAAAGATGTTTGGTCACAGCTTACAAAGCAACTTATCTACCATGAGTTTTGTTCACATTAGTTTCTTTTTTCAATAAATGATGAAATATACAGTCAAAATGATTGAACTCCCAGTAAAACCTCAAAGTTTATTTTAATCGCGAACGAGGCCAGCTCAATCTAAACTGGGCGGTTATAACACCTGAAGTGTTTTCCACTACATGGACAGTAACAACGGCTCTGCAGTTCAAAATAAACAAAGGGGAATCTGAAGTGCTTTGTCCGCTGCACACCCGGTGGATTTAATGCAAGTCAATGTAGCATAGTGTATGGTCCTTGATCACTGATATTCAGAAAAGAAATTGAGATGGCATTTTATTCATTTTCAAGAAAATGTGCACTCTTTACAATTGCCATACCCAATAAATGGTAATCATAATATTTATTAGTATTTATAGTGGGAAAAAGTTTACTTCGGCGAAGTATATAATCAAAATGAACAATTTTTCCTTTGATCCCATGGTCAAACATGACATCCAAGACTACTTGATCATTTGCACAATGACAATGACTAGCAATTTGCGCTCGACGATGGGCGATAGGAGATGATTTGGAGGGATATAGCCATATATCATCATCGCTATCACATATCAGAGCTAGATCAATGTGTTGAGTCAAGGGCTTTGGTGGCATCTAGAACGCTTGGGTGAATGGGCGTCAAAACAGAAATGAGGACAAAGGTTGAGAAAAAAGGAAAAGGTGCGAAAACAGCAACTGAAACTGGCAAGAAAAGGGGATATAGAAACAAAAAAGGGCGTCAAAACAGAAAAGAAGGAAAGGGGTTGAAAAAAGTTTAAGGGTGCAAAAGGGAAATCTAAAAATAAAGATAAAAAGGGCGTCAAAAACGGAAAGGGTACGAAAAAAGTCAAAGAAAGGGCTCCCATAAAGGAAAAATCAAATTGTATTATATTATTATTAGGAAAAAAACTCCAATTGAGCCTCAAAAATGAGCTAACGCAAAACCAAGGAGAATGCAGCTGCACTCATTCATGAACAACTAATCCACGTCCGACCACGTTCATTATGATCCAAGCCTTTTTCGGTGTCAGGTTGGCGTCTGTTGATTTAATAAAGCACGTTGTTGGAAAGTTGGAACTCAACTGTTATTTTATCACTTGCAGAGGCGTTTCCAGGCCATTTTCAATGGGGGAGGGGTTGCCGACAAAACTGTCCATTTGCCTACACAATTTCAAAAATTTTCCGTGTTACGCTTGCCCCCACCCAAAAAAATGTATATGTTATGCATATGCAAGAAGACGTGGAATGGCGCGTCATTCGGAGGATGTAATCAACTACGATTACCAAGAGCTTAAGAGGTAGGGAGCAAGAGTATCTCCTTGGAGGATTCCAGTAGTTGCTAGGAACTGCTATGTGGGCCCATCCATGGTCTGCACAAAGCTAGATGGGTTGTCATACATGATGGCAGTTGCTTTGACACTCATCTGGGCCACCATAACATAACATCCTTGTTGACACTGTTAAAAGCCTTGGAAAAGTCTACAAACACAATTGATGCTTATGCAGTGAGAATGAATTTACAACTACATGCTGGTGCAGCTTTTCATGCAGTTTCATCAGATATAGTTTCACCTCATGTTGAAGGTGGCATCGTACTGCATCTTTGCATTCCCGCTAGTCTTTTGATTGTACTTTCTTTAAGCTTCTTTATTCGCCTGCATATCATGCTATGATTCCAAGTATAGTGCGTGCAATTCATGACTTAGCAAAATAAGAAGTGCAGTGACATCACTATGAGTTACAATATGCTCATCCACCAAGGACACAGTTCAGTGGCTTGTACTTGTATATACATTGATATGAACTGACCTTGTGTGATCTGGGTATCATATATATATCATACCCAAAAACCAGGTGTATTTTCTAAATACATTGATGAATGAAATCTACTGAATCTACTGTGCCAAGGGAATGAGATTTACTAGCTCACAGTGTACAGGGTGACCCAATAAAATCAAGACTAGCTGTAGCTAGTATAGCTGCGGTATTGAAAAATGTTAGGTGATGGGTCACATCCAAAAGGGCACTTTGCACGTGACTGATTTTTGAATGTTGTGTTACTTTATGTAGATACATTTTTAAGGTTAAAATGACACGTTAAATATTTCTCATGTTTTTGGTTTGTATTTGAAACTAAAGTGACACTTTGCATTCTCTGCTACACTTAATTTCACATGGTAATAAAGTGTCACTAGTTGCCCAACAGGAACTCAAAAGTAACAATTGACAGGCTCTAATAGCTGAGATGGCAGTACTCATGAGTAATGTACTTCCAGTTATTTGAATGAGCTTGGTGTTTTTGTTTTTTACAAAATGTAGGGTCGGAGCCGAATTTTAGGGTTAGTCAAGTACGCCAATATAATTTTGTTTTTGCCTAGCTGAGTCATGGCCTGGTAAAACCACATGTGTGAATTTCTGAGTAGTTATTAGTTAATGAACCATTTGGTTTAATATCCAGATGTTTCTATGTTCTACACACATATCACTTCTGACATGTGCTTTGTGCAATACAGAGACTGCGTCGGTAGCCGAGTCAAGGTCGACCCAAAAAATATAGGCCTACCCATCTGCGTGTCCGGCCAAATTTCACAGAAATGCATAACATTTTCTAATCATTGTTACTTCTAGTTTGGGTTGGTTACCTTCTTTGGCAACATGGGTTTTTGATCAAAAAATGCGATCAAAAACCAAACCAAAAAACTTACAAATCAGATCTACTGCAGAAAAGGTTGGCCAATTGGACGAGAGAAGTTAGTGTTCAGAAATTTGCCCAATTCGAGAAAAGGCAACTGTCAAAGAAAAGAGGCATCTCATGCGGCTTATTAATTGAAAAACACGTGGCGTTGCAAAAAAAACAAAAAACAAAAAAAGGCGATCAAAAAAAACCAATCAAAAAAAAATTACATATAAATTCAGAATCTACTGCAGAAAAGTTTTTGCCAATGGACTAGTTAAGTTTAGTTAAGTTATTGGGGATGAAATTAGTATTATGCCACCACTTAAAATTCGGACCCTTTAACATGCGGTTTATTCCGTAACGTTGCCGAATTCGTTCGTAGCCTGTGGCCGAATACTAAATTCTTTCCGGTAATTTCATCGTGGACTATTATGATGAGATGAAAGTGAAGAGGTAATTTCAATCCTTTTCCGCCGTTATCGATTCCTCAAATGCTTTTAGTGGCAAGAATTTAGTATTCTGCCACAGGCTACGAATTCGGCAACGTTACGGAATAAACAGCATTGTTTTTAAACGGGATGTTAAAGGTGCCGAATTTTGAGTGGGGCAGAATAATAAATTCATCCCAAATACCTTCTTTTCATCTCACCATGATAGTCAAGATATTGTTTAAACCATGACCAAATACGGTAAATATTGCAGCCGGTGTACGTTTGTTGGTCTCAGTCCGTTCGGTCCGTTGCCAATTCGGACTCAGTCAATTCGGCCTCTTGATGGTCAATTCGGTCCCACATCAATTCGGTCCCATGCCAAATCGCGTTCCAAATGGAAAAACACGTACGTACATTGAGGTATCAGAAAATATTCACCAATTCGGACTCATATCCGTCAATTCGGTACCATGCCAATCCGAGACCCAAATGAAACAAAAGTGCAATTTTAATCGGATTTTTGTATCATTTGTGATATCGGTTGCCGTTCTACTGGCTTTCTGCTCCTTCTGTGTACACTGAATATCGTAGTCGGTTTTTTCCCCTTGTTTTGGTTTTATCAAAACAACTTATAATAGGCCCCTATTGCGAGTCTCTCCCAATCGAGGAAAGGAAAATTTGCTTTGAGAGTGGCTAGTGGGTCAAAGAAATGGCTGAAGGAATTTTACCTGGGCTTTCATCGATTTATTATCAATATCCGTGATGTTTCAGTCGTATTTACAATACGGGTAAATACCAATTTGCGTATAGCTTATGCGAGCTCGTTGAATACCAGGGCCTTTAAAAGAGTACTAGAGTAAGCACTATAGGGAACTAAGGAACCGTGAACGTCACAGTACTAATTTTGGGTGATCGATGTAAATGTACCTAATAAATGTAGTATGTAGTACAAATAAATACGGACATCATTTACCACCCAAAGCTGTTACAGTTATTTGTTTCAATATAAATTATTGTTGACATGTTTTTGCTTTTCCCCTATTGTTGGATGAACAGCTTCCGCGTGTGCCACTGCTGTTAAAGTGTAAAACAAAAAAGCCAATAAATACTATTCGAAATTGTTATGTTACATTATTGTCACAAAAAAATGCATGACAAATATAATTCTGTTTTGCCAATAGACACGAAATCATTTTATACTGTCTCGTTCCTTTTCAATAAGGCACAGTCGTGCCAATAAGGTAAGATGAATTTAATGCTAAATTGATTATAAAAAATGAAAAATTGTTTTCTTATAACATTATGATAGATTTCCATGCTTAAAATATTAAATTTAGCATAGTTATTATAATTTTGCAAACGACTGGTAAAAAAATAGACTAAAAATCGCTAAAATATCCAAATTGACGGAGCTAAGTTTTTCCATGAGTGGGTCTGACTATAATGAACTCAATGATTGTTTTACATATATCCACAAATTAATATCCTTATACTTAAGATATGATCATGATTCGGAATAAATGTTAGGCCAAGGGGTAAGTGGTTACAAGCACGTGGTGATTGTTATTTTTTTTTTTTTTTTTTTTTTTTTTTTGTTTTTTTACACGCGTTTCTAATGGGACCGCATGCCGTGAGACCGAACTGTCTGGGACCGAATTGATATGAGTCCGAATTGCATGGCCGTACTGGTTTGGGGACCGAATCGACCAGCGTTGTTACTGATTCCCGTGGGAGTCGGGCCAGCCTGACAGTGTTGCAAAATAATGGCACCATACTGACGCCAAACTGACACAATTTATGATGCCAGATCGACTAAATTAGAACTTTAAATACTCTGTTTTTCAAAATCAAAGTGGGTGCTTGGTCCTTGACGGTTTGTCATGATATTTGAAGAGTTATTTTCTTGTATTGTTTTTAGAAAGGTAAAACGATATAGTAGCCGTAAAAATCCTTTTTCCTTGCCGCGATCACGCACGGCCCGACCAGCTGTAAGCTTTTCACGAGGTAGGCTCATAAGGTGTTTCTTTGAAATTGGTCAAGACGTAAAATGATCGGCATATAGGCAACAAATTTCATAACGGCACGGAGTCAGTCAGTCAGTCAGATACACGGATTTGCTCATACTGGCTGGTCTGCCGACCAGCAAAAATTACCTGAAATGAAGTGATATTTTTCCACTTTTTTTTTTAAATCTGCTCGATTTTGGCATTGGGGATTTCCATGCCTGGGAAAAATAACTACTCTGTGGAGAAGTCTGTTTTGCTGACTTATTGTTCAGTGGACCATATCTTGAGAGAGAACCACTCAACCAAAATGAACAATTTTTTCAGGCAAGATTCTCAATTACCCATTCTTTATGATAAAATAAAACACAGATATCAAATTAAAAAAAGGGGAAAATATCACTTTCATTTTGGGTAAAGTTTTTATTGGGTCACCCTGTATATACTCTCATCAATCTATCACCGAATATATCAGATATATTATACTGGTATACAGATCAGATGAAACGTCATTGCACTATCAAACTACTAGGGGTCTGTTCCCGAAACTCAGTCGTAAATCTTTGTGCATATTATGTCATACCTGACTGGACCAATTTGTCCAAAGCACTTTAAACTGGTATGAGAAGATCTGGTATATAGGACATACGCATGAGTTTGGAGAACGTTCCCAAAAAAGGCTATTATTCTATATCAGATAGGGTAAAAATAGGGAATACGAGACCCTAGCTCATTTGCATAATTTACATAAACATGAACAATGGCATGCACCCAAAACGGTTTGTCTTCTCTTCAGTAACTTCTACTCTATATTTGGTAACATAATGCTGACCATAAATTAATGAGGTGATGAGGATTAACGACATCTATTTTTAAAAATTATAGGGAAAATATGATTTTGTATTTTTTAATGACGTTACTTACGGCGTTATTTAACACGTTTTATAGGTAAAACGATTTTCATATTTCGTATTCTTACATTAAAAACAAGTAAGTTACAAAAGAACGTAATAATGGGGCAATCTACACGGCAGCGCAGATCCAGATCGGATCCGTTTCCCCGTAGACCAGTTTGCGTCTACACGGGCAACAGCAAACTTGATCCAGATCTGCAACGCGTACATGGTGTGTACACGCTTGGTTAGTGTCGCTGCACTTTAATCGCGTACTTTTAGGTTACGCGTAAAGTTTTCCTCGAACACCAAGGTTACGCGTAGCGTTTGTACACTTAACGCTTCGAAAGGTCGCTGTACTTTCGCACTCACTGCGCCGTGTAGAATTCTTAAACGGTCTCACGCGATCTGGATCTCAGATCTGGATCTCGGTGATGCGCATCGGATCTGGATCTGCGCTCCGTGTAGATTGCCCCATTACGGAAAATATAATAACAGTCAGTGTATAAATACTACTTTTTTCAAAATGTGTAGTATTATTTTTAGCCACTGTTTATTTACATTTTTCTGCTTCCAAAATTGTAATTTTATGTTAGGTATAGGTAATAAAGCGTGAAGATTATTGAATAATTGGGGTTTACCGTAATTTAAAAGGTAAACTCTGGTAAAATTAGGAACATTTTTAACAGTGCAGGTACCAAAGCATATCAGGGGCGCATTTCAGAAGATGTTTACTTGTCACATATCAGTTAAAGACACAGCAGGGCATGTTTTTTGAGGATATAAATTTCCCAGGGAGCACTTCCATCTTGGAGGTGACGCGTATATAAGGCTGTTAAGACCCCCATTTTCAGCATCGCTCTCACCCAAAGACCCCATATTTTTTTGAAAATGTCATCGAAAGACCCCATATTTTTATAAAAATGTAACCACTGTCACCCAAAGAGGCCAATGGGGGGGGGGAGACAATTTTGAAAATATACCCCAAAACCCTTATTTTGGGTGAAATTTTTGCAAAATTTTCTAGAAAGACGGAAGTGCGAGCCTTACAACCATATCCATTTCATATGTGATTGCCCCTCCCCCCCCCCCGACAAATTTCTCTCAATTCACACTTGATTGGTTGTTTCATAGAACACCTATATACCAAGAACGTTTCACAGGTTTATTGGACAAAGAAAGTAAAAAATAAGCCAAAAACTATGTTTTGAACATGCTTGCTATCTATAGAAAAGCAAGCTTTTATTTTTCTGTCACACAGGACAGAAAAATAAGACACTGGCACATTTTCTAAAATGCACCCTCGGCCGGGCCCTCGGCCCTCACAATTTTTAAAACCCATAGTTGTACGCATGGATAGTTTCAATGTTTTTACATGTAACTCTCACCTTAAATCAAACACCTTTATGTGTAAATGGAATGACTTTGTAATGAGTGATTTAATTTATTCAGAAAACAATGGTTGGTATTCTGAAAGGGAGACTAACTTTAGTCCTGGGTTTAAACCAGGGTTAGTCCTACAAGAGTGGACCTTTTTCCTTTCACAATACTGTGAAAGTTAAATGTAACAGGTGAGGAAATTCCTCATGTATGGGCCGGAACAGCCTATCCAAGACAAATTTTCTCACCCGTTACAGTACATTTTTGAAGTATGTTTGAAGGAAAAAAGGTCCACTCTTGTAGGACTATCCCTGGTTTAAACCCAGGTCTAAAGTTAGTCTCCCTTTCAGAATACCAGCCCTAGTGTTTAACCACAAGAAATTTACATGAACGCTGTTTGACCGATCCATGACCTGATATAGAATCAATGCGTATGACCTGTCCATGTAAAAAACGAATTTCAACACATTATGGTGATAAAAAATTACAATAAAGGCCAAAATCATGGGAAGTTTTAGGCATCATCATTTGAGCTCTGTGTACATTAATAACAACAAAGCAAATTGGACCTGATGAAATAAGTGTTGAAATGATCAAGAGCTTGGATGAGATGGGGATAGAGAAGTTGACAGAAGTGTTAAATGAAATATATGACTCGGGTGAAATACCACCAGAACTGACTAAGTCCATCTTTATTGCTCTTCCAAAGAAACCCGGAGCAGTGCAATGTGAGTTACACAGGACAATAAGCTTAATGAGTCATGTAGTGAAGATCTTGTTGAAGGTGTTGATGAGGAGAGCAAGGAATAAAATCAGACCAGAAATACCAAAGTTGCAATGTGGCTTTGTCGAGGACTGCGGAACCAGGAATGCAATATTCATGCTGAGAATGTTATCAGAGAGGGCTATTGAAATGAAGCAAGACCTGTGTATGTGTTTTATTGACTACATCAAGGCCTTTGATACGGTAAAGCATGAGGATATGTTGAACATCTTGAGTGAAATTAATATTAATGGAAAAGACCTGAGAATCATCAGAAACCTCACCTGGAATCAGACAGCTGCCATTAGAGTTGGCAACGATGTGGGCAAGTTTGTTAAAATCAGGAAAGGATTGCGGCAAGGTTGTGTTCTCTCATCAGATATTTTCAATCTATACAGCGAGTGGATCTTGAGGGAACTAGAAGATTTACCAGTAGTGATAGGTGGTACAAAAATAAACAACATACGGTATGCAGATGATACTGTCCTTATTGCGAAATGAGAATCTGACCTTCAGCAAATAATTAACAAAGTAGTGACTGAAAGTGAGAAAAAAGGATTGTACATCAATTTCAAGAAAACTGAGTGTCTTGTGGTTACAAATCAGAAAGTTGCTCCAGTCTGTAACATTAAAATACATGGGGACAGCCTGAAGCAAGTTGACAAATTTAACTATCTTGGAAGCATGATAACATCAGATGGAAGGTGCAACAGAGAAATCAAGAGGAGAATAACAATTGCAAAAGAGACTTTCTCAAGAATGAGTAACCTGTTATGTAACTTGAAAATCACTTTGAATACAAGGCTCAAAATTCTGGACTGTTATGTACTGCCTACTTTAAAATATGGATGCGAGAGTTGGTCAATATCTCAGGAAATGTATGATCGTTTGTAAGCAGCAGAAATGTGGTTCCTGAGGCGAATGATGAGAATTCCTTGGACAAGTCACACCACAAATATAGCAGTTCTAGAGAGGGCAGGTAGACAGCGGAAGGTGATAACAGCAATAAGAAAGCAGCAGCTGGACTTTCTAGGCCACTGTATGAGGAAGAGGGGTTTGGAGAGTCTGTTCCTCACAGGAAAAATAGCAGGAAAGAGAGATCGAGGACGCCAGAGATTAACATATCTTCAGAGCATCAAGCTTCTGAGATTGGCAATGGACAGGGAGGAATGGCATAATTTCATGGTCGCCAACGTCACTCGATATGTAGTCCATTGGCTGGGTGGGACCCCGTGTGCATGAGATGTGCCCTAAGTTACTCTTCACAGCCATGGACTAGACCATCAGACATACCAAAAAAGTGAGGGTAGACTTTTGCTACCCCGGCACTTTTTTCGCTAGAGGGCGTTTTCAAAATGGCCGCCAAAATGCCATTTAACACCATATAATGACGTTTTTTATAGCCACTTTATGGGGTGAAATGGTCCATTTTTGTAGTGTTTTCCTATATTTGTTTATGTCAAATGTATGAAGCGGTAAAATTCACTACTTAAATGTATTCCTAATGGAGGACGCTTTTCAAAATGACCGCCAAATGCAATTTAACACCTCCTAAATTCATAATGATGTTCTGCTAGCAAAAAAATGGGGTGAAATGGCCCAGTTTTTCGCTGTTTTGCTATTTGTTGATATCAAATGTATAGAGCTCTCACATTCACCACTTAAATGTACTCCTAATGGAGGGCGCTTTTCAAAATGGCCGCCGAATGCTATTTAACACCCTATAATGATGTTTTGATTGCCATAAAATGGGATAAAATGGTCCAGGTTTTCAGTATTTCCTATATTTGTTGATGTCCTATGTAAAGAGTGGTCACATTCTCTACCTAAATGTTATCGTAATGGAGGGCGCTTTTCAAAATGGCTGCCAAATGCAATTTAGCACCTCATAATGATGTTTTAATAGCCAAAAATGCCCCATTTTTTCAGTGTTTTGCTCTATATTTGTGGATGTAAAATGTATAGAGCAGTCACATTCACCACTTAAATGTATTCCTAATGGAGGGAGCTTTTCAAATGGCGCCAAAAATGTGATTTAACACCTTCTAATGATGTTTTAATAGACCAAAAGGTGAATGGTGATGAATGAATATGGCCCAGTTTTTACAGTGTTACCTTTGTTGATTTGGGTCCCTCATTTGTTGAATGAGTGCAGTAATCTTAACATAATCTGAGGTTTCATTTGATCTTTTTCTACAGTTAGGTTTTATTGATAGTAATGACTTTCTTTATGTTCGTTTTTAATGGATTTTATGTGTGATGATCCCGTACAATGCGTTTATTGGTGATATTGCAATCAAAGAGCTGGCTAGGTATGTGCGCTTAGCCAGCTGCGACCCCGACAGGGCAATATGCTTAGACGTTTCCTGGTGGCGCATTATAATAAATAATGGGCAATCGGAGGAAAAAGGAGGAGAGGAAGATTTCCACACATTATAGTGGACATGAAGGGCCAAGTTCAAAATTTGAAGACAAATTCTGCAGCACGTATGGTGGATTTCACAGACACAGCGTTGGATTATGTGTGAAAATCTGTGTCAGCAATGCAAAAAAACAGGCTTGATATATCCTTTGATTCTTACCATGACAAGTCTGGGAAGGACTCTGAGTGAAACCAATTTTAAGTCAAGCTAAGCGGATACCATTAAATTGAATTAAAAACAAATTCAATCGAGGAATTACCCCTTCCTGTCGAGATATGGTTGAAATGGTCTAGTTTGTAGAGTTTCCCTGTTTGTTGAGGTAAAGTATATAGACGGAGTGACCTACCAATAAACCAGCGAGATCGGACAGGTCGGGGCATCAAATAGTAACCGGGAGAAATTCCAGGACCTTTCACGAGTACTAGCTATCTGCCAAAAAGCTTCTTTCCTGGAGTTTCCCCGAGCTAACTTACCACAACGAAGAGGCTGATGTTCATATATTCCGCCTCATGCTATGTAGCATCATGCCAGTCACAACTTATCATAGGCGTTTTTCATTTCTGATTGCATTTGTGCTATTAATCTACTACTGATTTGCATTCCCATATTACATTTGATGGCAACAGATATGTAGGACAGATCTAGGTGAGAATGAGAAGAATACATACATATGACAAGTTTTGATCATTGGATACAAAGTGTAAGGTCATATGTAACATTATTGTGTTATGAAGCAGTAACTACAAAACCTGCCTTTAGAAAGTTGTTGTACCTGGGATGTGTTGCTCCTGCAGATGATTCTGACTTAGGTTTTTTTTAATTAAGTCTAGTCAGATTTGTTTAAAATCGTTAAAATTTATTGGGCATCTCAAACAGCACCCTTATCAGAGAGAAGGTTTATGGGTATGTTTATGAGTCTGACCCTTCTCTACACTTTACCTCAAAATAGAGGAAAACTCTACAGAAATAGACCCATTTCCACCATATGTTCGACAGGATATGGGTGTTAATCACGAGTGTTAACTCAATTTAATTGGTTAGCTTGACTTAACGTTGTTTTCGCTCAGAGTCCTTACCACATTTGTCAGGGTAAAAATCAATGAAACTGCAAAAAACGGAGACCAGTTCTCCCCTTTATGCTATTAAAACATCATCACAAGGTGTTAAGTCGCATTCGGCGGCCATTTTAAAAGCGCCTCCTCATTGGCCCCACCCATCCTTTAACTGATGAATGTGAGTCTATATATTGAACCATCAACAAAATATAGCAAAACACTGGCAAACTGGGCATAACCAATTTTTGGCCTAGTTAAGCTTCATTAGAGGTGTGTTAATTATATTGGCGGCCATTTGAAAAAGTGTCTTCCATTTAGACCACATTTAAGTAGTGAGTGAGCGCTCTATAATTGCCATCAACAAAATAGGAAAAAACTGAAAAAAAGGACCATGTTACCCCATTTTATGGCAATTAAAACACCATTATAAGGTGTTAAATAGCATTCGGCGGCCATTTTGAAAAGCGTCCTCCATTAGGAATACATTTAAGTGGTGAATGTGAGCGCCCTATACATTTGACATCAAATAATATAGCAAAACACTGAAAAACTGGGCCATTTCACCCCATTTTGTGGCTAGCAGAACATCATTATGAATTTATGAGGTGCTAAATTGCATTTGGCGGCCATTTTGAAAAAGCGCCCTCCATTAGGAATACATTTAAGTAGTGAATTATTCCTCTCTCTACATTTGACATCAACAATTATAGGAAAACGCTACAAAAATGGACCATTTCACCCCATAAAGTGGCTATTAATACGTCATTATATGGTGTTAAATGGCATTTTGGCGGCCATTTTGAAAACGCCCTCTAGCGAAAAAAGTGCCGGGGTAGCAAAAGTCTACCCTCACTTTTTTGGCATGTCTGATGGTCTAGTCCATGGCTGTGAAGAGTAACTTAGGGCACATCTCATGCACACGGGGACCCACCCAGCCAACGGACTAATGGCACTTGAGAGAGATAGAGTACATTAATACAGCATTTTTGTGTGTAAAACATGTTTTAGTTCTTCCTAGGTCAACCATATGAAAGCATATTGAAGGAATTTATATTTTGTTGAAAATGAGCCTGTCTCACTTTAACTTCATATTTTATAGCCTTATTTACATTAGGAGTGCGAACGAATATATTCTGATGTTAATGAGTCAATAACCTGACCAAGTCATGCAGAAAATTAACTGCCAGTCATGCGGAAAGCCTGCGGCATTCATCGCCTGGAGGGTTGTTTGGGTGCATTCTTTGCAGTTATCTTCTATGCATGCTATGGAAGTTAACATTCTATGGCTGGTATTCTGAAAGGGAGTCTAACTTTAGACCTGGGTTTAAACCAAGGTTAGTCCTACAAGAGGGGACCTTTTTCCTTTCAAAATACTGTGAACGTTAAATGTAATGGGTGAGAAAATTCCTCATGGATGGGCTGGAACAGCCCATCCATGAGGAATTTTCTAACCAGTTACAGCTCACTTTTAGAGTATGTTGTAAGAAAAAAAGGCCCCCTCTTGTAGGACTTACCCTGGTTTAAACCCAGGTCTAAAGTTAGTCTCCCTTTCAGAATACCAGCCTTTGTCTTTTAGCAGACACAAACTAATTCAATCATAATTTGCAAATTAGTAATGCAAGTATCAAAATTTAGCGAGGTATACAGGTGCTTTGTACAAACGGAATTTCAGCATGGACTGTTGAATAGAAAAGGAGTGATAGTGTTCTTCCCACAACACATTTCTTCCAATTCAATTTTTGCACTTGTTTACACAATTTATAGTGACAAAAACTACCTAAATGAGCAGAACTCATCTCAATCTTGCAAATAGAGTACTTTTGTCACTTTAAATTCGTGTGACAACCAGTGCAAAAATTGTACTGGAAGAAATGCATTATGGGAAGAACAAGATGCCTCCTCTTGTTGAATAGCACGCAGTATGCATATTGGCTAATTTATCAAACAGTGGATATAACCAGGGCCTGAGTATGGTGTTTACATGCACTAGAATTCGATAAATGTCTGGCATGTTTATCTACTTCATAGCATTCATCACTTTTAAAGGCACTATCAGGGATTTGATAAATCAGAAAATCAAAAATTCTCAAAAATGAGATCTTTGCATGTCTGTAACAAGTCTGAAAGGAACCGATTAAGGACAGAATTGGATAGTTTTGTCATTACTGTCCATACGGACACTTACTACAACACATAACTGAATGGAGAGTTAAAATAAGTGGACTGGCTCTCTTTCCCCAACATCCCCACCCCTCTCCAACATTTCTTCCCAAAAGCCTGGCTCTCCTTCCCCAACATCCCCATCCCCTTCCCAACATCCATCTCCCCCTTATACCAACATCCATTTCCGCAGTGGCGTAACCAGTGGGGGCCCCCCCGGACACAAAGAAAAAGAGTGAAAGAGAAGAAGAAAGGAGGAAAAAGAGGGAAGAAGAGGAAAAAAAGAGGGAAGAGAAAGGGAAGGGGTAAAGTTGCCGCCTCGACTGTGCCTTCCCCCCTCCCGGTTTTCAGAATTTCGAAAATTGGCGTAGGAAAAATCGGTAAACTTCTTGAGTCTTGCCCAAAAAAAAAAAAAAAAAAAAAAAAAAAAAAAAAAAAAAAAAAAAAAAAAAAAAAAAAAAAAAAAAAAAAAAAAAAAAAAAAAAAAAAAAAAAAAAAAAAAAAAAAAAAAAAAAAAAAAAAAAAAAAAAAAAAAAAAAAAAAAAAAAAAAAAAAAAAAAAAAAAATCCCCAACATCCATCTTCCTTTCCCAACACCCATCTCCCCTTCCAAACACCCATCACTCCATCCCAACACCTATCTCCCCTTCCTGTCACCCATCTTCCCTTTTCTATCACCCATCTTCCCAAAACACAGCTTTCCTTCCTACCATCGATATCCCCTTCAACACTGATCTCTCCCTCACCAACACCTGTTTTGCCTCCCCAACACTCCCGCACTGCCTCTCCAACACATCAGCCCCTCCCAACAACTACTTTTCCCCTCCCCAATGAATGCTTTATCAAAAATACTCCAAATTGCTTTTACACTAATAGTACATGGGGAAATGTAATTAATATTTTGGTTTAGTTTTTTTCATATACAATTTTGACACCAATGTTTTTCCAATACAGAATTTCATGGAGAATCAGAAATTCATGGGTGTCATTTTTTAAAATGTGTTGTTGGGTGTTTTATAAGGGGTAAAATTTGTACAGGGTATTCAATAAACGTGTTTAAATTGTTTTCAAATTTATACCAATCTGTTCGGTTGCTCATAAGGTTTAAAAGGTATAGTTTGCCATATTTACGACCCATTGTTTTAGTACAATGAAATCGGCTCAAGAAAGTTCAAGGTCATTATTTATAGAATGGTCCGATTTTGTTGAAACTGGTTTTAAATCGTTCACTGGGTCATACTAAATAAGAAAATGTATATAGATTCTGTGTTTCACCTTTCAAAGTGAGACTTTTACAGATGACTAGTGGTCTGCCATAAACCCTGTGGACCACGGCCATATTTGCCCTCTTAATTATCATCAAAACATCGTTGACAGACGACCTGTATATTTTCTGCTTCTGTACAGTAAGACAAACAATTTGACACCATTTTTAAAACAAACCGATGAATCTGAAATTTTACCCCAGTGTGACCTTGAACTTGTTTTGCCTTGTAACTCTTGCACTATAACCCTCAGGTAGGGCAAACTATACCTTTCTGTAATCCTTGAAAGGTACTGAACATGATGGTGTACTTTAAAACACATTTTGCCTCTTTTATATTTTGACCCCTGTATAAACCTTTCCCCCCCCCTAGAATACACCCAATAACACATTTAAAAAATGACACCCATGATTTTTGGAATCCTCATACAATTTTGATTTATAAAAACCTTGGTTGCAAGATTGTATATGAAATTTTCATAAAAATACAGTTCCACATGTACTATAAGCTGATTTCATAGTAATCACTTGGGAGCTTGGTATTACAGAGGGGAAGAAGGGCATTGGGAAGGGGGAGCTGGGTGTTGGGAAGGGGAAGATGGGTGTTGGGATGGGGAGATGTGTGTTGGGAAGGGAGAGATGTGTGTTGGGAAGGGAGAGATGTGTGTTGGGAAGGGAGAGATGTGTGTTGGGAAGGGAGAGATGTGTGTTGGGAAGGGAGAGATGTGTGTTGGGAAGGGAGAGATGTGTGTTATAGAGGGCGATGGGTGTTGGGTGGATTGAGATATGGGTATTCATCTCACTATTTAACTAGCATTCAGCAAAACCCGGCAAAAAGTGATCACTACAAAAGCTAAAAGTATGTTGTATTTCTGAAGAAAAGAGGATTTGAAATGTTGGGGAGGCGAGGCTGGAGTGTCGGGGAGGCAAAATAGTTTTTTGTGAGGGGTGTGGCAAGGGGAAATACATGTTGGCAAGGGGAAATGGGTGTTGGCAAGGGAAAAATGGGTTTTGGGAAGGGGTAATGGGTGTTGGGAAAGGGAGTTGGGTGTTGGGGAGGGGAGGGGAGATGTGTGTTGGGGAGGGGAGGGGAGATGGGTGTTGGGGAGATGGGTGTTGGGGAGATGGGTGTTTGGGGAGAGATGGTTGTGGGAAGGGAGAAGGGTGTTGTGAGGAGAGATGGGTGTTGGGGAGATGGGTGTTTGGGGAGAGATGGTTGTGGGAAGGGAGAAGGGTGTTGTGAGGAGAATGGGTGTTGGGGAGTGGAGATGGGTGTTGGGAGGGAGAGGGCTGTTGGGGAGAGAGGACTATTGGGAATGGCCCAATGGGCGTTGACTGTTGGAGAAGATGGCTGTTGACAAGGGGGAGATGGGTGTTGGTAGGGGGAGATGGGTGATGTGATTAAGGGTTTGTTGTTAAGGGTGAAACAAGTGTTTGGAAGGGGATATAGGTGTTAGGGAGGGGAGATGGGTGTTGGTGAGGGGAGAGGGCTATAGGGAAGGGAGGTGGGTGTCAGGTAGGGGAATGGGCATTGACTGTTGAGGGGGCGATGGGTGTTGATGGGTGTTGGCAAGGGGAGATAGGCAATGTGATTGAGAGAGATGGGTGTTGGGAAGAGTGAAACAAGGGGATATGGGTATTATTGAGGGGGAGATGGGGTATTGGTGAGGGGAAGATGGTTGTTGTAGAGGGGAGATGGATGTTGGGGAGGGGAAATGGTGTTGGTGAGGAAATTGTTTTGATGGGTGTTAGGGAGGGGGGGGAAGTGGAGTTTTTCCCATAGTAAAGAAAAAGTAGCCCTAAAAGTAGTGCTATTGGACTTTTTGACTCATACCACCACACCTCATACGACTACTCAGTTACTAGATACAGTACAAGTGGTCTAGTAACACCTGCTTTCATGATCCATCTTTCCTTTACACTCTGCACAAGCTGACCTGTAATGACCTTTTGCCCTTGGTATGTGACCTTTAACACCAACCATTACAAGCAAGTATCTACGGTTGACCTATGACCTGAGTTTGGCAGCAATTAGAGTCAAGGTGTTCACACAAGAGCAATTTGAAAGAGGTTAACCAACAGACACATACAGGCTGTCCAAAAAAATTGCTCCCCATCACTTGCCTATATTTTTAAAAATATTAAAAATGCAAAATCACAAGTTTTCTTTTTGCATACGGAGGGTAAGATCAGTGGTATATTGTTTTTAATCCATGCTAGGTTGGTAAAGCAAACAAATTTAACCTTGTTGCTACTAACACAAGATACCAAAATCAAGCAGGTAGACTGTTGACACACCGCGGCCCAAATGGAGAACTTGTCCAACTGGACTATATTCTGGTCAGAAAGAAGTGGATTAACAGAATTAAGATCTCAAGAGCCTACAACACTTTGAAGCTGTTAAGTCTGATCACAGAATTGTCTCTTGCAGGTGCCAGATAAGTTATCGTCAGAGTAAATCTCCTCCCAGAGATCCCATGAAAACAATTGGACTGGAGGAAGGTAGTGGGGGATCCAAAGCTTTGTGAGCTATATACTGTAGCACAGTAGCAGTACATAACAGGTTCAACACTCTTGTTGATGAGCTTGAAGACAAGAACTCCAGCACAGTATACATGGTATATGATGTCCTCACTTCAGCCAACAAAGAAATGGCATTGGAGATGCTACCTAGAAGAAAGAAGAAGACTACTGCCTTTCCCTCAAAGTCAGCAAAGCCAGAGAAAAACTGAAGTCTGCAGCCAAGAAGCACCATACTAAATCCACCAGAAGCTCCAAGCAGCACCTTGATGCTGCTAAGGCTGCACTTGATGATGCTTACACTGTGGTGCTTGAGGAGCATGTTAAGTCCAAGGCTGAAGCACTTGACACCCTACATCTTGAAAACAAGCATGCTGCTGCCTGGGAAGCCCTGAGGGAGCTGACTGATAAGAAGTGTACCCCACCTATAAGAATCAAAGATGAAAAAACTGAAGAGCGCCTTGACACAGCACTTTAGTTCTCTACTTGGCAAGCCAGTTCAGAATAATGCTAACCGTGATGAACCTTCTTCAATCACAATATAGCAGACACCCTTTCCATCCAGACTGGACCTTTCACTATAGAGGAGCTTCAGATCTGCCTGAAGAAACTGAACAACACCAAGACACCTGGTCCCGACAACATTCCTGCAGTAATCTGGAAGAATCCACTATTCCATGATCAACTGTTAGAATTTTGTAATAACACCTACATGGGAAACAAACCAGCTGCCTTCTCAACATCATTCATCATTCCTCTACCACAGAAAGGCGACCTCCAACAATCCCAAAACTACAGAGGAATCACAACTCCATGCTGTTCAACAGAATCACTCCTCACATAGATCCCATTCTCAGACGGAACCAGAATGGTTTTCGCAAAGGCAGATAAACACTACCCCAGACACTTGCCCTCAGAAGGATCATAGAAGAGTTGAGAATTTCCAAGAGAAAAGCCTCAATTGTGTTTGTAGATTTTTCCAAGGCTTTTGACAGCGTAAACAGGATGTAATGCTGCATATTCTCGCCAACTACGGTGTCCCAGATGAGACTGTCAAGGCAATTGCCATCATGTATGATAACCCATATAGCTTTGTGCAGACCATGGATGGGCCCACAAAGGAGTTCCTAACTACTGGAATCCTCCAAGGAGATACTCTTGCTCCCTATCTCTTTGTAGTCGTGGTTGATTACATCCTCAGACAGTCTTGACATCATGAACGACATGGCGGTAATTACTTTAACTAGTGACTGACAATTTGTTAACCATAACAAATTTGCAGCAATACTGTGAAGCAAGGAATTCAGTATGTTTAAAATGCCGACTGAACCGCCTTCTCTGTGGGATAGAGCCATCAAATCTACCAGATACTTCAACAGATAGTTATCTTATCTGTATTGCTCATAATTCTGATTTAGTTGAGCAAATTTGAGAGAAAACAATGGTAAGTCTTTGAAAGCGCAGAAGCGAGCGATACAAATGAATGGGATTTTGTTTACTTGCATAGACGATTACACAATCGGTGACGTCACCACCTCACAGCACCCAAGTCAATAATATTGAATTTCCCTTAAGTGGTGTTGCTTGAAAGACGATTTTCATTTTGACTCTTGTAACCAAATCGTGAGTAGCATAAATATGACACCGTTACATATAAAATCGCGATAAAATAAGCTTTCCATTGGTATATAGCTTAATATATGCCGTCCGAGCAATGAGGATCACCTTTAACTACGTTGATGTGATTGCTCGAGACATCCAGCAGGATCCATCTGACATCCCCAACTTAATACAAACATGGACATTTGGTGCTTCATCGGTGAACAGCATCTCGGCCGCGCCGTTAGAATTAATGTAAAGCTTGTTTTTTTTTGTTATGGATTTATATTGGTGGGGGGGGGGGGTGGTTAACGACAATCACTGAAAATAGGCTTTTTGTAGTAACTAAACAAAACAAATATGCATTGAACGCAAGTTGCATGTGGGATGCATGGGTTTTCAAATGCCAACAGGGTGGGCCCGGGGGGGTGGGATGTTGTTTTAATTTTCGGTTTTTTTGGTCTCCTCAGTAATACCTGAGGTCAGCATGATCCGTGGTCCGCTGCGTCATCGTCTCGTGGGACATTTCTTGTGAACAAAATATCTTGAGATCTTACGTCACACAGGACAACTTGGTGGGGGTGCGGGTCTACAGATTCTCGAACGATTCGATTTTACATCAGTATATTATGCATGCTAAGTACCTATTGCATAATTAGCCATTTGACCACTATTTTCACTATTTTGCCACAATGATTTCATTGACCTTGTGACATATCTGGAGATCTGTACCTCACACAGGGCTGAAACTGGGTGGCTCTTAGAAGTATGGTGTTACCCAGGTATAGGGATGTGGTCTGTGGGTGTTGGTGTGGTCTTTGGGTATGATCTGTGAGTATGGGGGTGGTGTGTGGTCTGTGGGTAGGGGGGGTGGTCGAGGTGGTTATGGGGTGGGTTGGTCTGCTGGATTGAGGTATGGGGGTGGGTCCTAGGGGTGTGGTCATGAGGTATAGGGAGTGGTTGGGGTAATTGCATAGGGCTGACACTTGTGAGGGTGTGGTGTGTGGGGTCCGGTGATATGGGTGTACCTCTGGGGATTAATGGGGGTGAGTTTTGAAGTATGGGTGTTGCCCATGGGTTTTGTATGGGTGGGTCCTGTGGTTGTCAATGGGGATGTGGTCTGGGGTATGAGGGTGTGGTCCAGGGTAATTGGAGGGGTGAATGTGCGGGGGTATGGGGGTGTGTAGTCTGTAAGGGGTGTGGCTCGGGGGTATGGTCTGTGGGTGTTGGATGTGGTGTTCTGTGGTATGGTCTGGGTATGGGGGTGTGGTGGTGTGTCTTGGGTAGGGGTGTGGTCCTGTGGTAGGGGAGTGTGATCGAAGGTAATGGGTGTGGCCTGGGCTATTGGAGGTGTGATCCAGGGGTATGGGTGGTTCCGGGGGTATGGTGTGTGGTCGGCAGGGGGTATGGGGGTGGTGGTCACTTAGGTGTGGTAGGGGTATTGCATAGGGCTGACCCTTGGATGGTGTGGTGTGCAGGTCTGGTGATATGGGGTGTGGTCTTGGAAGTATGGTGTTTTTGCACGGTAGTGTTGTGGTCTGTCGGTGTGGTCCGTGGGTAATTTCGGGGGTATGGGGATGGACCGGAGTTATGGGGATGTGGGTCAGGGTAGGGGCTGTGGTCTCGGGGTAGGGGTGTGGGTGGTCGGGGTATGGTTGGGGGAAATGGGTGTGGTGGGTATGGGGTTGTGGTCCGGGGGTATGGCGAACTTTGTCCAGGGGTAGGGAACGTTGTCCGGGGTGGGGAGTCTGGTCCCGGGGGTAAGGTGGAAATGTGGTTCGTAAGGGGTGTTTGTCCGCGGGTCGGGTGTGGTCTGGGTATTGCATAGGGCTGACATTTTGTGAGGGTGTGGTGTGTGGTCCAGTGATATGGTGGTGTGGTCTGGTGATGTGGTCTTTGAAGTATGGGTGTTGCCCAGGGTATGGGGTGTGGTCAGTGGGTAGGGGGTGGTGGTCATGGTGGTGGTGTGGTCCCAAGGGGTATTGGAGGTGTGGTCTGGCGGTATTGGGGTTGTGGTCCCATGATTTTTGGGGGTATGGTCCTGGGGTAATTTGGGTGGATGTTGTCCTGGGGTGAGGTGTTGTCCTGGGGTATGGGGATATGGTGTGGATACCCAGACCACTAAAATTATAGCTATTGGTATCCCCTGGGTGACAAGAGCATTTATAACAGGTATAACCTCAAACTATGACAACACAAAAATGCATGATGGCCATTCTTAAGGGGTACCTTAAGCAAGCTAGGGGGTCGCAAAAGATTAAACAGGGGTCAAAATTGAAAAGTGGTCCAATGTTGTTGAATTGCATATCAAAATGTTCATATGATAGAAGGATTAACAGTCTAATTGCATTATGAACTCCACTGAAGCAATGTTTGTAACCAAATATGCACACACCCAACCAAGAAAAAATATTGATCCAACATTGCGTATTAACTTCTAAACACACTGCATACACTCATTTACATATGCACTTTGCATTGATCAATGCACAGAAATTACCCAATCATATTGCTTGTCTCATTTTTAAATGTTAAAAATACAGCAAGTAAACTTGTGTCATCCCCCTGGCAAGATGGCAGTCTGAAACATGACCTCAGATGACCTTTGGCCTTGGTCCATGACCTTTGACATCATCCACATATGAAGGCACCCCTATTGCACCTTAACCCTAAGTCTGGTTCAAATTTGACTTAAACTTTTCGAAGGAGACGCGAAAAACAAAAACCTAACCAAACTGGAACACACATACATACACATACATAAATACATACGGACATTCACACCCTCGCAATATCCCCCTCTGCTTTTCAAGCCAGGGGGATAAAAATAAGGCTATTTAAATGCATGATTCTACCTTAAAGGATTCTGAGAGTGACATCAAAAGAAATCATTTTCATCACAGTTCTTGTCATTGTACGAGGTATATTTTGTTCAACTATCACATGATACAATTTATATTAAAACAAGGAATATTAAAACAAACAGATCACTCTGACCACATTGTACAAGAAATTTCCAATTTCACACCCCCATCATGTTGCGATTATCATGCAAATAGTAGGAAGACCACTATGGTATTATATACATTATTACAATTATTACATTATATATCGTCATATGGTAATTAATATGATAAAAATCATATGTACATACATCAGAATTGACAGAAAATCCCAATACTGTAAATGATAACTATAATTATGCTTATTATGTACATAAACATTTTAACACATTTTTCTGATCCTGAATCAAATATGACAATTCTCTTAATTAAGACTGAATGATTTTGTTGCACACAGTTGTTATAACAGCAGCTAGTAATTATTAGTTAGTATAGTGCATGAATTGGGGCAAAAAGGACCCAAAATGGTCTTAAAAGCAGCGTTCACCGAATGCATGTGTCATCTGCCATCATGTTTTGGGACAATGGTCATCAAGGTCACCAACACGTGGGCACTACCCAAGGACATTGGTATCCAAGTGACACGAGGATACACCAAGTAATTTGATAAATCTGACCATTTTAGGGCCATGAACTCTAGATGACTTTTGACCCCACTCTTGAGGGGTAACTTGTTAGGCACTACCCAACAACCATTTCATGCAAGTGGCATGAAAATGTGTGCCTGTATGTTGAAACAGTGGGCAATTATGTTAGGGCTAACATTTTTACCAAAGACCAACACACACACAGACACATACACACACACATACCCACACACACACACACACACACACATTAGCTAAGCAATCCCTATGAACCCTCTTGCAGACGACACAATAAAAATGCGGAAATCTGGAGTAAATAATTTCCTGAAATCAGGGAATTTTCTGAAAACTGGCACCTTTGAGTTTATAATAGCTTCTTTGTCTCTTTTTACAATATTCATTGAGTGTGAGTGTGAGGAGGTGGTTGTATATCAGGTCACTAACCTTTAAAAGCAAATCAGAGAAAATCTGTAAACAGACAGAAATTACAACACTGTAACCAAAGGGATACCAGGATACAAACATTTGCTCATAACACCAAAACCAAACCATCAGAATCAAATGAAAATTTTCAGTATTAACCCTGTTTTCCAGTAATGGAATATTAATTTTATCGACAAAGGTAAGTTTCACAATTTTGTTTACATGTTTGGTGTCTTTTCAGGCCAGAAATGTTGCCGATTTCTGGCAATTTTCAAAAGTTGTTTAACCTTGTCTGTTTTCCCCCATAATTTCCCCCATTTTTCAAGCCCTAGCTGCCCTCTTCCAAAAAATTTAACCTTGTTTGAAAGTGTTCATGGGAGCTATCTAATCTAGTCTGGTTGCTTTAGAATGATGGATTAGAAAGATTTCGTCCCTATATAGGGTTAGGGTCCTTAACTACACTGTAACCCTTGTTACAGACATCTGAAAATGTGATTTTTGATGATTTTTTTTATTTTCTGATTAGCAAACCGCTGATAGTGCCTTTAACTTACTGCAAAGTAGTAATTATTAGGTTTACACTGAGAGAATTATTTTGAAAATGTAATCATAATCAGATGTACATATTATTATGTGGCCAGTTTAGGCTATGTTACATATACACCATATTGATTTTTTGTGCACTCAATTGCCATTGTGTGGGAAATAATGGTTGCAGTAGTGTAATAATTATAATAATTGTACGTCAGAGAAACCATAATACCAGAACAGATTTATGCGAAGAAGCTCGATTTTAGAATAACATTTTAGAATAGTGTAACAGGCAGGGGAAGGGGACATTGCCCCCCCCCCCGAAGGGTCCGACTGAGAAATTAGGCTGAAGCTACCGGGAAAGTAGGAAAAAAAAGAAGGGAAGAAATGAGTGGGCCTGAAGGGGAGGGGGAGAAGGGAAAAATGAAGGGAAGTAGGCAAAGAGGAATGGAAGTGTGTGATGAGCTCGCCCTCCCGATCCAACCTCTAACTCCCCTTTAGATTTTCCAGACATCGGTGAAAAAAATTGGTTAATTTGTGAAACATTAAGGCCCATTACACTGGGCCAAAATAATACACACTGGATAAATGATGAGCTTGCTCCCCTGAACACCAACCCCTGTTATGCCCCTGATCGGAGGTAGCTGCAAATAAACTTTATTATCGTTGGGTCTTGAATCACAAATACTTAAGTTCAAAAATTCAGGCACTATTGTTGTTCATATCCCGATTGACCTCTGTGACCCATCTCAGCACAATAAAATTCAACTCAGGATTCTTGGATGGGACACGGAGGTCAATCAGGGTATATGAACATTGTTGTTGCTTATTGTAGCACAGCAGTGCCTGAATTATCGAACTCGCTTATTGGCCTGGGCAAAAATGATCAATTTTAAGAACCCTGGCATGTATAAAAATTCCCAGCACTCAAGAGTGTCACAACCAGTTAAAGAGACACAGCACTTTTGAAAAATAGTGCGCCCTCAAGATTTTTCAAAATCGATATTTTTGCATGGTTGTAAGGCTTTTATATACAAAAGCCCTCACCCGAAATGATAAAGACCAAATCAGCTTCCTTATGGGTAAACAGAACGATTTTATAATTTAACGTCGCTGGCGACGTTAAATTCAGCAGACGACGAAAATGGCGTTTAACACAAGAACACGCACGCTGTATGCATGTTTCTCACGCTATGCACACTGTTTGATCAGTCTATAACCTTTGTGGTTTTAATATCAGTGAGTACGAGTCAAAAATATTCATGTAATATACACATTTGTTGATTAAAGTTATGGAAAACTTAAAAGTTGGCCTACAAATTACCTGGATGTCTTTATCCTCATATCAATGTCCCTATCTGTTTTGGGGTATGTTATTTTATGTGTAAAATATATCTCTGTTCTTCCAATGGCCTAGACTATCATTTGAGAGCAAATTGAACAAATTTCATATTTTGTGAAAATGTGCCAGTGCCGCTTTAAATAACTGCATTGCCATGGCAGAACTGTTTCAATATGTTGCTATGTAATAAATCACGGCATGCTTCTAATCTCTTGCATATTTGTCTCAATATAGATACATGTAGTACAATTAAACCGATGACTATGGTAAAGAAGCTTACAGTTTATAGGCTATCATTGTAAAACTTGGTGCCAACAAGTCAAATGGAACTGATACACTCTTTGTTCTCTGCTGCTTTCCAGTATAGACATCAATCTAATTTGACAGCTCTTGAAAGCTAAGCCTGCAGTGTAAATGTCAGACCAGAAAAAGAACCAAAATAGCTATTTATTCACCCTTTTTACACTGACTGTACAGGCTCGTTTACAGAGTGGCTTTCTCCATGACTTGGAAATTGCTTAAATATAATGAGGGTAGGGATTTCTATTATGCTGAATTTCCTTAATTTTACAATTAGGTCAAGTGCTGACTGTTTATTTCATGAACTGTGTATTTCCACAATTACTACACATTTCTAGCTTAACAAACTGAGTAGTTTGTTGTTGAGATGATTAGCAATCTGTAGGTGATAAAAACTTATTTTAAACAAGTGGTTCTCGAACCACTAGTAATGCTTGCTTAGCTTCACTATTTTTTGTAACTTGACCTCAGATGACCTTTGACCTTTACAAGTGATCCTTTACCGTATCATAATGAAGGTTCCCATGTTTCATGTATGGCCCAAGTTTGATATAAAATTGGATCGATTAAGCCCAAATTAATTGGTCGAGCTATGAGTTGCAAAAATATTGGGCGAGACGTAGTCGAGCCCAATATTTTAAAACTCATAGCGAGACCAATTAATATTGGGCTGTAGCATTTGGACTTTTACTTCTTGGATGAGAAACTTTATACTAAACTTTAACCTTTGAAAACACGAGCAGACAGCCACGTGAGGCGACACAAAAAATCAAGGCCCTATCCTTTCAAAATTATTGAGTATGCCTTCAGATTTGGAAAGGAATTTATCATTTGTGAATAAAAACATGCACCTCACAAAATTAGTGAAATTCCTGGTAGTACTTTCTTTGAAATAAAAACTACATTCCGGTAATAGTCACTTAAAAAACAATACTGATATTATTAAAAACTTTCAAAAAGTTTGGAGTTCATCGATGAATTATGATTATTATATTAACTAATAAATAAACTAATACAAAATATTAAATTGAATTTTAAAATTATTTAAAACCTTAAAAACTTGACTCTTTCAGTGCTAAGGAGTGAGTGAGAAGAATAAAATGCAAAATTTAAATACACTATAAACTACTAGTTAAATGTGTACATGATTTGGATTAAAAACTAGCACTATGAGCTAGTAAAATCTCAATTCCCTTGGCACAGTTCAGTACCTTTCATTCACCAATGTATTTAGAAAATACACCCCCTGGTTTTGGGGTATAATATACGATACTCAGATCACACAAGGTCAGTTCATGTCAATATATGCACAAGTACAACCCACTGAACTGTGTCCCTTGGTGGATGAGCTTATTGTCGTGCGATAGTGTAGGCATGTTCCTCAGAACAGCTGTGTCGGCTGCTGCTTCTTTAGGTCAATGAGGCAATGCTCTCTTTTGAGATATGCAATAAGAGATGAAATAAGAGCACCAATGGTGTAGCAATTCAGCATCATATAATGCCGAGTCTTACCTACTTTCATACAGCATTTCTGATTGGCTAATTACATCATACACTCATTTCAGTAACCAGTTGAAATGCAGCTTCCAAATATTTAAGTTCAAGCCCTCTTCAGCCCTACAATTCTTACATGTTGCTAATTTGGATTAAAAAAATACTAAATTTCCATTTTACGAATCAGCAGGTATAGTCAGGGACAGAATAAGGCGACCAATTGCACGTCTGACGTAATTTGACAGTACACATTCAAACCAATCACAGTTCTTGACCGCTGATTCCTCAATATGACCATAGGTCATGCACAAAGCAGAACCGTCACTGACTCTAATGTGGTCCCACAAAAATCTTATTCTTAACACAAAAAACCCTGACTTTTAGCCCACAAAACACTAGTACTTAAAGCAATAATGGCAAATTTTTTGAAGAGCGCCCCCAATTTCAAAATTTGATATTTTGGCACAGTTATGTTGGTAATTGTCTAGGAAACTATACCTGCGAACAAGAATGCTAAAAAATGCGTATTTATCATAAAATAAGCGATTTTGTAATTAGAATTGGGATCCCAGATTGGACTTAACGGCAGAGCTGGAAATGCTACGTTTATGTCCGTCCATGATGAAATAGTGCCACCTCAAGAAAATAACCTCTAACTTGACTTGTTACCAATGCAACTGTGTAAAAATCTCATTTTTTTTTAAAAAAATGGGGGCGCTCTTCAAAAAAATGTGCTATTAATGCTTTAACATGATCATGGAATGTATTGTGGTTCTTTAACTCCTTCACTTTTTATCCCTAAGTACTGACATGTGTTTAGTACAGTACGGTACAGGCACATTGCAATGCATTATGGGATTGATTTTAAAAAAACTCTCTGGCTCGCAACTACAACCCCAAGGGCACTACTGGGCCAATTTGATATTGGCTATTCATAGTGTTAATATGCCAATCAGAGACATGCTTAGAAAAGCTTTAAGGTGCCAATAGTTATATAAAGAAGGCCTATTTTGATTGGTTACTCAGAAGGTTATACCCTGCTTACGGCGGTCCGGAAAGTGTGTAGTCTGTGTCACAGACTGCGAAAGATATTATCTAATTGGTACTGCGCGAGAGATTAACGTTATCAGTCCGTCACAGAGAATGTGTGTAAATGAAACTAAATCTCAAATATCTCCGGAAAACGGAGGGGTTCTATGTTTAGTTTTGGCATCAGAGGGTCCGTTACCATGTTTTGTTTTAAATATGTATCTGAACCTATAGAACCTAGCGAGAAAATTGAACGTTTTTGTCGGGTACTTCGGTACTCGCAGACAGGGAAAAGTTAACACGCAATCTCTACGGGCGAATCCATTTTTCCCACAATGCCTTTCGGTATTATTCCAGTCTTGAGAATTTTCAAACACTGCTTTCAATTTTTTTTTTCCAATTTTAGAAACAGGAATTACGTACTTACCGGACTGCCGTATACCCTGCTATAGCATGTATAAGCTAATCAGAGATACTATAAGAAAGGTGAGTTTCAGGGGGAGGGTTCACACATCACAGCAAAAAAATATGCATCTTCCTGCTTCAGCAGGCGACACTAAAAATGGTTTACATCTTAGTATTCTTAACAAGAGGAGGTATGGTGTTTTTCCCACAATGCCTTTCTTCCAATCCAATTTTTGCACTGTTTTTCACATGAGTTTATAGTGACAGAAAGTACCTAAATAAACAGAACTCATCCCAATCTTGCAATTTCAGTACTTTTTGTTGCTATGACAACCAATGCAAAAATTTTTTTGGAAGAAATGCATTATGGGAAGAACACTATACCTCTTCTTATTCTTAACACCACCCATGCACTACAGACTACACTCTGTCCAGTCTGAAGTATGGAGTAAACTCCATAGTGAGCTACGCAGCATCAGCGAGCCGTATGACCAAAATGCACCTGTGGGCCCTTAGCAACAGTCAGAGTCATGGTCAAAGCCAGAAGATAATGGAGACACATGCTGGCCATTATCTTACACAGATACAAACAAACAGTTCTCAAAGTTGAAGAATACAAGCATTAATTGGGAGACTTGTATAGGAGATATTGATTACTCCATATTTCCAGGTGGACAGAGTATAATGATAATAACCTGTTTATCATTATTATGTAACTGAAATACATATACCTGAGTTTATATGCTGGCCATACCCGAATCTTTACATTTTTAAAAGAGAAACAAGCTTCCGTTCTCGCTCTCAACATTCAGCACCTGTATTTGTCCTACATCTTACCAAACTACCAGGCTTATACATGCTTCAGTAAAGGCTTGACTCACAGATTTCATGAGGAGGGCGCACTCAATTTTCAAACAAAAATGTTTTTTGCATATATAATGCTTGTAGATACTAATGTCACTGTGTGTGAAACTAAGCTCAAATCGAAGTCCTTCATATAGAAGAAAATCACAACTGTCATAAAATTCCGGATCCCGGATATTTTTGTATACACGTAATCCTATGGCACTGTTTTACTGACATAAACTGTTACCATATGGAAAACGAAGAAGCCGATTCATCTCTAACTGGGAATTAAGCATTTCAGATGACTAACCTTTAGTTCCAGAGGACTATTTTTAATACTACACAAAAATAAATTATATTCGAAATCTCTGGGGTCAGCCTTTTAACGGTCCATGGACATTGCTTTAAAACATAATTATAATAACACCAAAAATGGTTTCATTCATAGTATGTATTGGTATCAATGATAAAAAATATGCATGAAGCAGGAATGAGAAAACCCGTATATTTGATTAAAAAATTGGCATAATATCATGTGTTTTGGAAAAGCTTTCAAAAGGGGGAAAATCCAAAATGAAAGTGATTATCGCGGCTGGCAAGCGTGACAACAGAAGTGTGACGTCCGAGTAACAAAATTAAGAGATAGCGATATGATCTGTATCGTGGAACGGGGTGAGAACGGACGGTGCGCGGGGCCCTGATTTCTTGGTAAGTACACAGTTGACTTGTCGTGATATGCGTCGTACGTGTTGTATAATATGGCATAATGTTTCTTGATTGATGCCGTAAAATTACGATTATTAAGTGCGTATGTCGACGGGGCTTGCTGCACCACGGTTGACCGTACCGACAGGAGAATCAGAACGAATAGCTTTTTATTAAAGTTCCCGGCCCAAAGAAAGAAACGACAAGGGGAGAGATATATGGCGTGTGCTGGTTTGCGGTTCGCAACGTGTGAGCTTGTTTACAACTTGTTAACTCTGACGTCATTAAACAGGTCAGAGCCAACTCCGATCTTTGATTACGCGTGCGAAAACAGGAAAAGGCCATGTCAGTTTGGGTATATTGCCTTCAAATAACACTTTCCAGAGGTTCACTTTTAAAAAATCGGGTGTTGCGATATGGATCCGGATACGTTGAGTACGAAAATGAAGAAATTAAGAAATGTTACTCAGCATGTCATGGACCTTTAAGGGTACTCTATATAGCAAATCATCACCTCTCCCAAATTCCAAGAAGTAGTTTTCTATTTTTTGTTGTTTCTTGTCAAATAATATTCTTATTTTACACATAATTTTACTATTGACCATCTTGGATGTTAAGTATGTCCAAATTACAGATGCATCCAATTCCTTTCCATCCCCTTAGGTGCAACGATGAGAGATTTTGAGGCACCCAAACATTGTGCATTAGAGTATTCATATAGATGGGACCACCAATAGGATTTCACCTTCGCTTGAATACAATAAATGTCTAAAAGAGAGAAAAAGGGGTGATTTTGATTTGCTTATTCCCTATAAAACGGCTGAATTTATATTTCTCCTATTACCAAAATAGAAGTTTCACAATTTGTACCAAAGAACATTTCTCCGCGAAAGGCACTCAGTGATTTGCAAATCAGGGAAAAATTGAAAAAATCATCAAAAATCAGATTTTTGCATGTCTGTAACAGTAAAGGGTAACCCCACATATTCTACAAATGGGCCGAAGCAACATATACGGACAAAATCGGATAGATTATTATATGTTCGTGTCGGAATGACTGCAAACAAAGTAAACCGGAATGGAGAGTTATATCTTTGAATACTGCGTTTGCTCCTTTTCTGTCAATTCTTCAGTTGAAGAGAAAAGTAACTATGAGGGTTCTACAGATGATACTTCACTTTTAAAACAAGCTCTGCAAATTTCAAATATTTTGACTCTTTCGGATGAATCACTGATAGTGTCTTTAATCCTTTTAGGTGGGGATATTTTTGATGGAAAGCTTTACATCAGGGCAAAAATCAGTACTTTTGATTTTTTTAGCGACACCCGATTTGTGAAATCTCTCGTTGCACCTTTAACCCCTTGAGGTCTACCGGCCAATTTTATTGGTTATATACTGGGTTATGTGATATATTTAGCCTATCAGAGACAGGGTAAGAAAAGTTGTAAGGTTTATACCGATATATAGGAGGTCTATTTTGATTGGTTACTCAGAGGTTATATAATGCTTTGATCATGTAATGAGCCAATCAGAGATACTGTAAGAAAGGTCAGGCGCGGATCCAGGGAGGGGGCGGAGGGGGCGCGCGCCTCCCGGCAATTCTGCAAATTCTTGCAAAATCAGCCCATTTTTAGACCAGTTACAGCCTTTCAGCCCCCGGTAATTATGACATTTTTCAAATCCTGGATCCGCCATTGAAGGTGGTAGACCTCAGGGGGTTAAACAGAATATATAAGTGACTGTGGAGTTAAACAACCCTGTATAATCCATGTACTTTAAAAATACACAATCTAATCCGAAATTTCTTTTCATGGCAGTTACAATAACATCAATTTGTCATTATGTCCATTAAAAAAAATAAAAATGCACACCTATTAGCTACACTCACAAACAGAGCTTAAAGCAATATTAGCACATTTTTTTGAAGGGCGCCCCCCCAATTTTTCAAAAAAAAATTGAGATTTTTACACGATTGCATTGGTAACTGGCTAGTAAACTATACCTGTGAATGGTTAAGCTCGAAAATGTCTGTGTGTCACAAACGAAGGAATTTTGTAATTAGAATAATTATCGGGGATCCCGATAATAATTCAACGGCTGCTGGAATTTCCCGAACCGGCCTTCCAATGTGAAATAGCCGGGAAATAGCGCCATGTACATGTCTAAGCTCATCCATTAGTTGTTTTATTGGTTCAGGCAAGTCAAGTTAGAGGTTATCTTCTCGAGGTGGCACTATTCATCATGGACTGACATAAACAAAGCATTTCCAGCTCTGCCGTTAAGTCCAATCTGGGATCCCAATTCTAATTACAAAATTGTTTATTTTATGATAAATACGCATTTCTTAGCATTCTTGTTCGCAGGTATAGTTTCCTAGACCAGGGGTTCTCAACAGGGGGCCCGCGGGCCAGATCCGGCCCGCGAAGCTTTGGTGGTTGGCCCTTGAACAGTTTTGAAATATACAGCAAACATAGCAAAAGAGGGTGCATCTGGCCGCGAGCATATTTTGAAGGGTATACAGCCCGCCATGGCCCGCGAGCCATAATAGTTGAGAACCCCTGTCCTAGACAATTACCAACGTAACTGTGCCAAAATATCAACTTTTGAAAATTGGGGGCGCTCTTCAAAAAATGTGCTAATATTGCTTTAAAGCAATAATAGCACATATTTTGAAGAGAACCCCCCCTCCCCAATTTTCTTTTTTTTCCAGATATTGCACATTTTCTGTGTTGGTACTTGGCTAGTGAACTAAACCTGTCAATGGGAAAACTCCAAATTGTTTATTTGTCACAAAAGAACACTGTAATTAGAATCAAGGATATCGGGAATCCATGATTTTAATTCAACTTCAGCAGGAAATGCCAAACTGCTGTACAATATAGCGACCTTAGCATTGGGCTAGCATGACCAATGATCGATAAGTGCGAACATAATTAGTACACAGATTCATACTAGATGAGCCGAAATCCAACGTTTCCAGTGGTCACTGAATTAGAATCTGGGATCCTCGATTCCAATTATGAAATGTCTCCTTTTGTGATATGTTCACAATATTGAGCTTTACTGTTATCATTCCCAGGTTAAGGTTTCCTAACAAAATTCCAACATTATCATGTTTTCAGGAGTCCCAAGTGTGTGAAAATATCGGATCCAAAACATGACAATGATAAAATTGGATGATTTACGCCCAATATTAATTGGTCTCGCTATGAGTTTTAAAATATTGGGCTCGACTGCATCTCGCCCAATATTTTTGCAACTTATAGCTTGACCAATTAATTTGGGCTTAATCGATCTAATTTTATATCACAACTGCGCAAAAATCTCAAAAAGTTGAAAATGGGGGCGTTTCTTCAGAAGTGTGCTTTTAATTGCTCTAATGAGCCAATCAAGTGACTCACTGCTAAAGATTAATTGCACAAGTTGCACCCTGTAAGATAATCTTTTAGTCTGGTATTCTGAAAGGGAGTCTAACTTTAGACCCAGGTTTAAACCAGGATTAGTCCTACATGAATGGACCTTTTTTCCATCAAACATACTCTAAAATGGTGCTGTAACAGTTAAGAAAATTCCTCATGGATGGGCCGTTTCGGCCCATCCATGAAGAATTTTCTCACCCATTACATTTAACTTTCACAATATTTTGAAAGGAAAAAAGTTCCACTCATGTACGACTAATCCTGGTTTAAACCTGGGTCTAAAGTTAGACTCCCTTTCAGAATACCAGCCTATGTTATTTACTTTGTTCACCACTAAATAGCCAAGACTCTTAACACTGCAAATTGATATAAACACAAATGATAAGTCACCTTATTAAACAACCGCTCCTAATTTCTTATGTGGCTAGGAAAATTTATCAAAGCCATGACTTGCAAATAGTATTTCTGTGGTTGTTTGGTAACAGTTGTGTGAAAATTAGAAGCATCCATTACTTCATGGCTGACTAAGCAGATTAAAGCGGCACTGGCACATTTCCAAAAAAATATGAAATTTCTTCAATTTGATCTCAAATGATAGTCTAGGACCTTGGAAGAATACAGATATATTTAATGCACAAAAAAATCAACTCATAAAACATGGAGGAGCTTTAAAGGTGCAACGAGAGATTTTGAGGCACCCAAGTATTGTGTCATAATAGTAATTTTATATAGATTAGACAACTCAATAGATTTCTTACCTTGTATTTGGCTACAGAAATGTCTTAAAAGAGAGAAAAAAGTGATTTTGATTTGCTTATATTTCAATAGAAAACATAGGCTGAATTTCGTATTTGCTCCTATACGAAATTAGAAATTTCATAATTTTTGTACCAAAGAAACATTTCTCAGCTTAAGTCTTTCAGATGGGGATATTTTTGATGGAAAGCTTTACATCAGGGCAAAAATCAGTACTTTCGATTTTTTAGGGACACCTGATATGTGAAATCTCTCGTTGCACCTTTAATATGACACCAAAGACATCCAATAATTTTAGGCCAATTTTTGGGCCTATTGCAACTTTAATCAACAGATATGTTTATTACCTGAATATCACAGAATTGTAATCATTCATAATAAAGCCACAAAGTTCACCGACTGGTACAAAAGGGTGATTGCCATGGCGGCAATCAATTCCAATGTGTGGTTATCTTGTGTTTCAATACCAAGATCTATCCCCTGCGGAATAAAAACCAACTTTTTGGGAGTCATTTTATTATCCAAACCATTCTGTTTTACCATAGGTTGCACTGATTTGGGCTTAAGCATTTCAGGTGTGGTTAATACTATGTAAAAGTTTATAAAAAAAAAAAATTGGGGGTGCGTCTTTGTGGAAATGTCTTGTCAAGGGTGAAGGACGCCCGAATGTTCGATACTAGATTTGGGAACTTTTCGAGTTCCCAGCTTCTATGTAGGTCTATGGGAAAGATCCCTAAATCAGCATTATTTTTCCGCCCAATTTGCCCGCGTTGATCCCTCCAAATCCGCTTCATGAATTCCTTCAACTTTTACCACAACGCAAAAGACAATCATTTACGCAATTTTTCTTCTAACGAACTTTTATTTAGTTCGAAATTGGGAGAAAAATGCAGTTGAAAATTCAATTTTCGCACAATTTCAAAAATCCCTAAGCCAGCTAGAACGTTAATTTTTTTTCAAATTTAGTCTCGTCTCATGTATTAGGGTCCTCTACCACGCAGATCGACCTTATGAGGTCCGCGCTCGAACATCTACAAATGTCCAACCGATAATACCGTATCATTGCACACAACATACTGTATGCCTGACGTATTGGCAGGAGCTGGCTCATGGCGAACCACATTTTGCTCAAATTTTCCTTCCAAGACCTGATTTGTCACAGTTCTCGCATGTTTGTGTGACTTTTTATAGGTGTAGTTTTATCTCACAGTTTCTCACGGTTTTTTCGCAGTTCTGACAGAAAAAAGACCGTATCATGACAAAAACACCACAGAATCTGTATACAGTTTTTATTATTGTTGCACACAATGATGGCGAAAGAAAACACCTCCCCCCCCACCTGCCAACCATAGAAATATTATTTATCTAGTCAGTCTTGAAAAGTTTCTACTAAGCAAGTAGGAGTGGCTGTTTAATGGGGGGCTTGTGTTGTGTTTAGAATAAAATGGTCATAATGAAACAACACTACACCACAGCAGATGCAAGAGTGTCCATCCATACTTGTGGCAATGCTTAATTGTGTGTCCAATTGGGCAAGTTCAATAGCCCCCTCCCTACGCAACCCGCCCTACGAATTCTGCAACTTTCCGTTGTTATCCGTCAGGTTGCAAAATTTGTAGTGGACGGGCCACCTGGAACCCTTTCCTCCAACTGGTATACTTTCAACTATTCTTTGCCTATTAGGTGATGAACAAAGTATACATACATCCATCTAAAAATCCATCATTGCACATTGTATAATTATTACGCAATCTAATGTCACACTTTGTATACTCATCGCGCCTTTCACTTTATATTGTTCAAGAAGGAAACAATTGTTATTAATTATTAAGATACTTAAAAAACACTTAAAATAGTGATATAACTTTACCCTGTGTATGTTTATATATGGTAATATACATTAAAAACAGACTCGGAGATTTCCAGAGGATGGCGCCCTCAATTTTCTAACAAATCATGTTTTTTGCATATGCAAATAATGCTTGTCCACATACTAATCACTGTGTGAAATAGGCAAGCTCAAATGGAAGTCCTTCATACAGAAAATCACAGCTTTGTAATGAAATTCTGTATCTGGAATTTTTTTCCCTACACACTATCCTATGGTACTGTTATACTATACATAAAATGTTTACTGTATACATCAAAATGAAAAACCTGATTCATCTCAAAATTTGGAGTTAAAGGGACATATAATGGCATGAAAAAAAAATTGACATAATGAAAAGGACCCTTACTGAAATCACTTCAACGAGTTTGAAAACAATTTGGATGTTTACATTCTGTAAAAACAGTAAAAACAGGAAGAGTTACGCAGGGGGGGGGGGGGGGATGGGGGAGTGGCAGTGGTGGCAATTCTGGACGATGCGACATACTGCCAGAATTTACCAACACTTGAAAAGCATGTCGTCATCAGCTCACAGACATTGCTATTGTGTATGTGCTAACGTCCCGGCTAACAATTTTTCACCATCACGTGCCAGTCAAATCTACACAAAGCCTTAAAGTGTACAAGCCTGGAATACTGGTCTGAGAGATTTGAATGTGTCGCAAAACATGCTAGATACACTGTAAATTCTGTTCTAGGGATGTGAAAAATTTGCTTTTCTGCTTCCAGAAATTGCCTCAAACTGCCACCTCAACCCCGGAAAAATCTTTATGATTCTACAGAATGGAAACATCCAAATTGTTTCAAACTCTTGGAAGTAGTTGATTTTCAGTAAGGTCCTTTCATTATGTCATTTGTTTCATGCCATTATGTCCCTTTATGACTATCTATAGTTCCAGTTGATTATTTGTAATAAATGCACAGAAAACATACATTTCAAAATCTCTGAGTCAGCCTTTAACCACATTGGACGGCCAGCCAATTTTATTGGTTATTACGATATAACTAACCAATAAGAGACATGGTGGGTGAGAAAAGCTTAAAGGTGTACATAGAATTTATAAGAGGTGCTCAAGAGGGGGCAAGGAATATCATATTTATCATGTAGTGAGCTGTAACATACATAAGATCTTTTGAGTATGGTCAGATAATTTTCCCCCAAATGGACGGTAAATAAACGTTTAAAGCAAACGATGACCTAAATGTAGTAATAATAACATGATTCTTTGTGAATTGATCTCCCCCCCCCCCCAATGATAAGCCAAATTGGGGAAGGGCCCCATTGCTTCTCCTCCAGCCCCCACCCCCTGCACATGCCACTGGTAGTGAGCCAAACAGAGGGAAATTGAAACTTTCACTTCAAAAGGGGTTGACCTAATTTAAAGGTGCAATGAGAGATTTCAAGTCGTCCATATTTTGTGCGATAGTAGTGATTTCATATAGATGAGAAGATAAATTCCCTACCTTATATTTGGTTACAAAAAGCACCTTACAATTAAAATAAAATAAGAGGTGATTGGCATAAGCTTAATTTTAATAGAAAACATAGGCTGACTTTTCTATTTGCTCTTATAGGAAATTACAAATTTCACAATTTTTGTGCCAAAGAAACATTTCTCAGCTTAATCCCTTCTCATGGGGATATTTTTGATAGAAATTTAGCTTTATACTAGGGCTAAAATCAGAATGTTCACATTTTTAAGGAACACCTGTTATTTGAAATCTCTCGTTGCACCTAAGTTCTTAATAATCAGTGATGCCACTGGGTCATTTGAAAATAAAAAAAAATCTTTAAAGGGACATTTTGTGATCCACAACCTCATCCCCACTGACTTACCTAAAAAAGTTTAGATTTTTTATATAATTTGAGCCGTTAGCCTTAGTAATCCATGTGTACCTAATCTTACACACAAATTCAGTTGCATCTGTAAGAAATTCGCAATATTGTATTCTCCGTCTGTAAACGGACAGAAATTACTGCATAAGTGAGTTATGGGACCGTGGAAAACAAGCACTTGCTCATAACACAAAACTGCAAGATTGGAATCAACTAAAATTTTGTGAATAAGCTTTTCTCAAGGACATGTAGTGTAACATCAATAAAACAGAAGGTGCTGAAATCACAAAATGCACCTTTAATATATACCAGTAGTCCAGAGCAGCGCCCTAGTGGTAGCTTACAAAGCAAGGTCCCCAGATACTTTTTAAACACATTTTCCAATCACTACGAAGAGCATTTTGGTGCTTAGAAATTACTTTCAACATTTCCTCCCCATTCAGTTATTCACCAAAACAAATTGGACTATTTTGGTCAAAATGGCAAAAAAATGTGAATTCCATTAAAAATTGTAAATATGGCATCTCTGAATAACATTCAAACATTAATTTTGATGGATAAGCTACAGGGATGTGGCTGAAGATTTTATGCACCTTTAAATCACCTCACCACTCTTGACTAATGGCCAAAGTTCAATTCTCTATAGATACAACACATTATCACCCTGACCTTTAACACCTTACAATGGAATACATCTGGATATTAGTATAAATACAAAACTACACAGCATTATGAGTATAAAATACCTCACACAAAACAAAAACACCATTTTTGATCCCTTACACTATATTTGCTTATATGGTTGCCATGGAGATTTAGTCAAATTTGACTATTAATGCCATCAGCCCTGTAGCTTGGAAGCGAACTCCTTCAGGATGTCGGCTATCTCGTGGTGCCCAAAGTTTTCCGCCTCGTCCAAAGGAGTGTGCCCCCACCTATAAAGTATGAAAATATTTGGATTAATTCAGCTCCTTAGTGCCAATGTAATCACACCTTAAAACTTTACACAAAACAGTGAAACTGTGATACTTTGGTAAAAACCAAAAGCAGGTGACAATGCCTATCATTTGGATGCACTTCAAATAAAAATCATTGGCGTATCCAGGATTTTGAAAAACGTCAAAAAATTACCGTGGGGCTGAATGGCTGTAACTGTCCAATAGCTCAAAATGGGCTGATTTTGCAAGAATTTGCAGAATTACCGGGGGGCGCGTGCCCCCTCCCTGGATCCGCCCCCGCCCCGCGCCTTGAAAATAAATTAAGCCAATGCTGTTCTTGCATGTGGCTCTGATGACATGTTGAAAACTGATATCTTACTTTGACACTTAAGAGAGCACAGATACAAAGTTAAATGCTTTTTTTCTTTCCCACCTATAATCCAAATAACAAACATTTTTTTGAAAATTCCGTATTAGATAATTCTATTATTTTTGATAAAAGCATTAACTTTCTTGTTGTTTTCCTACTCTCATAAATCTATCGTAAATTTCCAAATCTTATAATAGCTAATAAATGCAGTGTTACCTCGCCTGAAGGGCGTGTTCTCGACCTCAAAAATGTCCATCTTAAAAGGTGGTCCTAGCGATGTGCCTTTGGTTGCATGGGACAGATTACCACATGCCATTGATCAATGAAAATGGTTGCCATGTCTCTGATATTGGTTTTGAGTCATTAGCAAAGACAAGTATGTTATATAGACGATAACAGTCCTTTCATGTGCAGTGTACCATGTAGGGCACGAATGCTGCAAATATTGTCAATTGTGGTTTGTACTCTGTGGGATTTTTGAAGTAGTTTTGTTTGTGTGCTTGTTGTGCAATGATTAATGTGAGCATGCTACAAGTGACTTGGACCGACCGCTAAGTACATTTTGTAATGCGCATTTTTCCTCTGTGACCAAGAATATCGCCTAGGCCCCCAAAATTTTCAGCACACAGACTCTACCATTCTTTATTTGCGATTTCGACAATTAAAGAGGATAAGCAGCGATTGGTGATCTGAACATGTGAAAAATCATCAAAATTTTTTTTCCCCCTCGTATATATTGGTATTTCTGTACTTGGCATAATATGTGCTAAAAACATATCCAGCATAGTGGTTGACCTGAAATCTGTATATTAATGACAAGTCCGAACTTCTAATCTGATTCTGTAATTTCTATACGTGGATATTAAAATTCCGACTTGAGATCAAAAAAGCCTTTCCGTGTGAATATCCCAGATGTATAAGCCTAATATTGTGTACCATGACCTGTACAGTTTGACTTCAAACACAAATATTATTGATCTTTGTTTATTTTGTACTGATGTAAACCACAATCAGCTGTTTAGTGTAAAAAAAAAAAAAAAAAAAAAAAAAAAAAAAAAAAAAAAAAAAAAAAAAAAAAAAAAAAAAAAAAAAAAAAAAAAAAAAAAAAAAAAAAAAAAAAAAAAAAAAAATTTCTTCAAATACTTCATTTTTCACCATTGGGTGTTTTGTTCCTCTATTAAAGTAGTTATATGGAATTGTACATACTCATCTTTGATTTATAAGCTACAAAAATGCATTTCAACATTTTTTTTATTCTCTCGCATTATCGCTGCTTATCCCTTTAATGCACTTACATTGCTGACCGTCCTATATTGATCTAGAATAAGTGAGTGGAATAACCTGTGACCGCTTTATTATATTTGAGCACGTGTGGCACAGCGGATAAGCGCAGGACTCATGATCATAAAACCATTGTAAATCGTAAGTTCAAGCCCCGCTCTAGTCAACGTGTTTGTCCCTGGGCAAGATACTTAATCTCAATTGCCTCGTGTACCCAAGCGAAATCTGGGGAGCGGTTATGGGGAATATTACAATCTAAGAGCTGAGAGGGATGTGCGCTTAGCCAGCTGCCGGCCTAGATGAAGCGAAATGATTGTGACGATTTCCTGATGGCAGCGTAATAATAATAGGCAACAGCGCTTTGAATCATTCAGAAAAGGCACTTTACAAATGCCGGGTATTATTATTATTATTAAGGACCCGAAGCAGACAATAGGGTGTCAGCATTTCAATTTGAACATCAGGGTCGTTGGACCCCGTTGGCAAAGACTGTGTGTAGATTCTTATGTTTCTATCGTTCAACCATTATTGAATTTGAGGCAAAGTGCAGCATATTAAAAAGGTCCAGCAACTTAAAGGCACTATCAGTGATTTGCTAAATCAGAAAATCAAAAAAAAAAAAAATCAGATTTTGGCATGTGTGTAACAAGTACAGGTATCCTAACATACCCTGCGAATGAAAGGACCAGAAGCAACCTAATAAGGACAAAATCGGAAATTTTAGTCATTACTCTCCGTACGGACACTCACTACAACACGTAATTGAACATGTTGAATGGAGATTTGTATCTTTGAACACTGCCGTTTTCTTCATTTTCTGTCAACTCTTCAGTTGGAAAAAGAAACTTATGAGAATTATATAGACTTATCCTTCACCTCTAAGCTATTCATAGAAATTTCAAATATTTAGACTCTTTCGGATAAATCACTGATAGTGTCTTTAAGTGAAAAAATCCAAAATGAATGCAACTCATTCCTTTGATGCATGATGGTATCACTTGCCAAAAAAATGTGGAAAATAGATCAATATTGTGTCAAAGTGATGTTCTGCACAGAAGCCAAAATTATATTTTCATTATAAAGGAGACAAATCCAATTTTCCCTTTAAATTTCAGCAGCCCCAAACTGGAATATAAAACAAAATAAGACAAAACACAAGATAGGACATGAAAAGCAGTGTGTGTGCTTAGTGCCGATAGGTTATTGCTGAAATTGCACATCACCACCATGTTGTTAGTCAATATCTGTTAGTTGAAAAAATGCATGAGTTAGTTGGAAGTATAAAGCATGAAGTTATGTATGTATAATCATGCACATCAATGCTTCTGAGTGCCAAACTCAGATGACATGGGGGTGGGGGTGGGGGAGGGGGTTAAAAAAACACAAAATGTTATATTCAAGATTCAGGCCCATTACCCAGGATTTGTTTGCTAGGTGGTGAGATTTCTAAAGATCAAAGCATTTCCACAGAAAATAAAAAGAAAAAATATTGCAAGTTGAAACTAGCAAATACCCTGGCTTTGAAATATATGAAATTCAAGGTTTTGGTATCCAATGTTGACTACACCCACCATGTTTCATGACCATTTGAAGTTATTTGACATTGGATGACCCCCACATGACCTTGAAATGACCTTCAAAATGATCAGCACTGAATGTTGACCACACCCACAGTTTCATGACCACCTAAGCATTTTGAGTGATTTGACCTTGATTCCAGATGACCTGAAAATGACCTTGAAATATTTGGTATCAAATGCCGATTACACCCACCAGGTTTCACGACCATACAACCATGTGTAGTGATTTAACCTTGGATGACCCTGCATGACCTTGAAATGACCGTCATAATTTTCACCACTGAATGTTGACTACCCCCCAACAAGTTTCACCATCCTACCAAAATTGACAAAAATTAGCTCATTTGCACCAAATGCCCTTTAATTGGTCCACATGCCCTTTGACCCCAATTACGACCAAATAAGACATGGAAGAAGCAAGTGGAGGAGAGTAGGAGGGTTGGGTTGAGGATGCACTGAACTGGGTGGAAGGAGGGGTAAGGGTGATTGCTCTGAGTTTGAGGTAAATTTGGCCATCACCGTTCACAGGGACAAAACTGGATTTAATACTTTGGATTTAATACTACTACATCAGCTGAGTTATCCTTCAAGGAAAGATTGTAGGTGGAGACCTGGGAGGCCATGGACACGGTGGATCGACAGGATTAAAGCTCTTGTTGGACAATCTCTTCCATCAATGTATGCATTGGCAGCAGACAGACAGAGATAGTATGTCATCACGAAGGTTGGGACCTGTCAGTCATGATGGAACCGTACAACAACATCATCAGCTGAGACAAATATTCCAAAGAGATCAGAAGTGAATCTGCGATAAATTTCTGAACAGTTTGACCGTATCATCAGCCTCTGCCTGTGAAGCTTGACCACGCAGCAGTGCTGTGAGTACCATTACTTTTCTATGGGTTAGATTTCCTGAAAATCAAGCCACTTTGCTCCCAATTTTGCATTTCAATTCTTGACCCATTCTTGGAACAACCAACATGAAGTTTCTGGGTTTGAGAGTTATTAAAAGCTTCATTTTTATAATACATGAGCCAAAATCTGAAAATCCCACCAAATCAGATTGCATTTTTTCAAGGGGTAGTGATTTTAATGGAATAAACTGCTCCAAGTTCATAATACGAAGTTATGTACAGTACTTCTGTTGTAATGCCTTCCATATATTTTCATGTTTCAAGTTTGTTATTTGGACCATCTTAGTGCATGTCCACAGCGGCTCAGAAGACCTTCCCAAGTATCTGTTCGCCTACAAATTTGTTTTTCCGTGAACCTCTCATAGCAATAACGCGTAATCATAGTTCCGCACAACAAACGCTCCTTGTAGATTATTGAGAGCTGCGCTCAAGTCTAGTGGGCTCAATTTTTATCGGATAGTTTATGAATGATCAAGAAATGGTTCTCGATTGCTATGCGCACCTTTTTTAAACGGCATTCTCAATATTTTTTCCTCAATTTGAGAATTTCTTGAAACCAGCCAGAGAGCTTTAAGTATCAACTGTATGGCATTTAGAGCATATGATTGAGCGAACTGGAATTTAGTGTAACGGTCACCAATGGCATAAAATAAACAGCCCGTACGTAATATGAGACTACTTAACTTACATCACCAGCCTGGTTTCAGCTCTGTGTTGACAATTTTGATTCATACTTTTGTAATACTTTCGCCAAATGATTCCCTACCTCTAAAGATAAAATTCTAGTAATTACAAGTTTCAGTGAATCTATTCAGCATTTGCACTGATTCATATAACTATTTGCTGGGACATTTGGTAAGAACTTGATTAAAAACTATATCAGAAGGTACAGTAACTGTGGACGGTAACTTGAGTCTAGGAAGTTGAGACTGAGTCTAGGCAAGGATGTATGATTTGTATCATCATGTCTAGGCATATCAAATTTTCATGTTTGTTTTCTTTTGGAAATAAGGTCTTGACAATTTCAAATTCAGGTGCAGTACTTAAAAGTACCATTCGTGACCGTGTACTCTGTAGCGTAGGCTAGGTTGTGTACAATTGACATGAAGTTACCTTCACAGCAACGAACAAAGAAATGGAGTCAACACGCATTTTCCATTCAATAATATGGTTTGTGCGCTGGCTTCCTCGCTGCTGTGGTGCATGTCCAAGAATGCCATTACAGATTTGAATTTAACCATGCAATTTTCACCAAAATTTAACAATTCTGGTTAAAGAATTGGGTCATTTTAGATAGGAGTGGGGAGAAGTAGAGAACTGTCTTGTGGTCTTCCCTGTAAGTAACTGCCCAGCAGTGAAACTGATCTCTACACCACCAAACACTGTCTTCCAAAACATTTCTCAAGTATACCCATATCATGACTAGACCCCATCGCAGGCCTTTTCTAAGGTCCTGCCTTGACTATGTGCCATTGAACGTATGATTTCCTTTTCTAGTCAAAAGTAACATCATTGCTGATATGCGTAACAACCTCCAATGCGTGTCCTATGTCTGCAGAACACCCACAAGGAATCGAACCCATCGCCCAACCATACCAGGAATGGTCTTAGCCACCGAAAGACCACATAGACAGTATGGAAGTGCTATATTCATGAAAACAGGCTCCAATGTAGAATCAACATCAAACCTGCTGACAATAACATCGAAGTCCTCACTATTGAGCTCAGCTCTGTCATAGTTACATCAGTCTACAAACCTCCATCAGTAGACTTCAAGCACCCTCAATTCAGCCTTGGGAATTCCACCAAACCTCACTTCTTTATTGGCGATTTCAACAGCCATGGTACCCAATGGGGCTACAATGAAACTAATAAAGACGAACAAGCTGTCGAAGAATGGATAGACAGTCAACATCTATGTCTCCTTCACGACCCTAAGCTGCTGCCATCATTTTATAGTGCCCGTTGGAAGAGAGGTTACAACCCCGATCTAGCTATTGTTAGCAAAAACATATCTAACATGTGTAGCAAGATTGTTCTGGATCCTGTTCCACTAACTCAACACCGACCAATCGGTATCCAAGTCAACGCTGCAGAAAGACTAAACAAAGTGCCTTTTAAGCGTCGCTTTAACTATAGGAAAGCAGACTGGCAAGGATTCACTGATGACTTGGACCAGAACGTGAAGAGGATTGCTCCAAAACCCCATAACTATGACAATTTGCCCAACTAGTGAACAAGACTGCCCGGAGATTCATACTCAGAGGCTGTAGGACGGAATATATACCAGGCCTTTCAAAGGAATGTGCTGAAGAGTATTGAGAGTATACTACCATGTTTGAAGCTGATCCTTTCTCAGCTAAACAACTGCTAAAGGCAAGGAAGTTTCAGAGAGGATCTCCCAGGAAAAGATCAAAACCTAGCATACTTTAATTGAATCCACCAATATGACCCATAACAGCAAGAAAGCATGGTCTACCATCCGAAAGCTTCGAGGGGATCCAACAGAACCTCCACAGCAGCCAAATGTTACACCCAATCAATCAAGTTGCCCACCAACTGCTTTTAAATGGCAAGTGCAGCAAGAAGCCCAAGAAGATCAATCTAGACCATAAGAGGTTTAGTGGCGACCCTGGTTTCACCCGCCCTTTCAATATGGAGGAATTGGAATCCGGTATTGCTAAACTTCAACCAGGAAAAAGCAGTAGGCCTTGATAATATCTCAACTGAGCAGCTGAAAAACTTCGACCCAGTAGCAAAGGAATGGCTTCTTGAGCTCTACAATTGCTGTCTTATTTCCCACAGGTTCCCAAAGATCTGGAGGAAAGCACATGTTATGGCACTCCTAAAGCCTGAGAAAGATCCCAAGAGCTATAGACCAATATCACTCCTCAGCCATACCTACAAGCTCTTTTAACATCTCCTGCTCAACTGTATCGCACCTGTGATAGACGAACACCTCATACCAGAACAAGCAGGTTTCCGGCCAGGCAAATCAACAACTAGCCAAGTACTCAACCTAACTCAATACATCGAGGATGGTTTTGAGAAGGGATTGGTAACCGGAGTTGTGTTCGTTGATCTATCAGCAACATACGACACTGTTAATCACAGATGCCTACTCCATAAGATTTTGGAACTCACCAAGGATATCTGCCTGACTGAGGATGCTTTCAAACAGGATGTTCTTTGTTCAGCTAGGAGTGAAGAAGAGTTGATGGCGTAAGCTCAAGAATGGTCTACCACAAGGGAGCGTGCTTGCACCTCTCCTGTTTAACATCTATACCAACGACCAACCTAGGAGTGCAAGAACCTGTCGTTTTATCTATGCTGACGATCTTGGAATTAGTTCACAAGATGCAGACTTCACAGTTGTTGAAGGGAGGCTCTCAAAAGCTTTGGATGAACTCACTCCTTACTACGAGGAAAACCACCTACGTGCAAATCCATCCAAGACACAAGTGTGTGCTTTCTATCTACGCAACCGTGAAGCCAAACGTCAGCTTAATGTAACCTGGTCTGGTACACCCCTGGAGCACTGTGATAACCCTGCCTACCTCGGAGTTACCTTGGACTGCACTCTCTCTCTTATAAGACCCACATCAAGACGAAGAGTTAAGTATGTTCCCGCAATAATATCTTGAACAAACTCACTGGCACAAGATGGGGTGCTCGCCCACATACCCTAAGATCGACGGTACTTGTCCTGTGCTACTCATGTGCAGAGTATGCTTGCCCTGTATGGGAAAGATCAACCCATGCCAAGAAGCTTGATTCAGCATTAAATGCCTTCTGCCGGCTTATCACAAGATGTCTTCGTCCAACACCAACAGAGAACTTATGCATCCTAGCAGGAATTGCTCCACCAGACATCCGTTGTAGTGTAGCAAGCATGCAAGAGCGTAGCTGCCAAGTATCTAATGCGAAGCACCCTATGTCTGGACAGAGACCTGCTGCCAACCGTCTTAAATCCAGAGAGAGTTTCTTAAACAAAGTCCAACCTCTTGAATCAGTCTCTAAGGAGTATAAGAGAGTCGCATTGTGGAAAGACAGACTTGCTATCAACCACGCCGATCTAAAGGCCTTGCAGAAGTGGGGCTACCTGGAAACGGATCAAGAAAATAGCTGTGGTTGTGGAACAGCACCACAGACTATGGACAAATGCACAAACAAGGACCTTGCGGAATTCAGTGAAGCAGCCAGACATTGTACCCATCTCTGCCTGGATTATATTTGAGAGTCACTGTTTGGACACGATAAGAAGAAGATAGGGGTCATTTTAGATAGTGGTCTTTCATGACATAACACAGTCAACCAGTACTAAACTCCAAGCTATTATGACAAATAACATGCCATGTACAAGAACCTTTTTTTAAGAGAAAACTTGATTAATTATCACTGGAATCAACATATCACAGCAAACCCTGCACACACTAATTTTTACCATTAAGCCCATGATAAACTACCAGCGATTTCTGCTTGTGAGCATGTGTAACACTTGATCTTGGGTCAAAATCCGGTGTTGCGAACCCCAAGTGCTCGCTGTGACTTATAATATATCATGGGCTTAACCAAGCATAGAAAGCAACCTCAGTCACCGGCAACATTCGCAATCAATTATACTCGCTGTCAAAATACTTCCGTGATGGCCAACACAGCAGTCGTCATGAATGCACAAAAAGGGGTGCAGTTTTTTATGATCTGAGCCACTCTCAAACTAGCACTGTTGTTGTGAGCGATATAATCTGCAAAATTACATCATGCTCAAAGCAGAGCAAATACCACAGAAGTATTTTGACGCCGACTGTAGCATTTTTATTATTTGTTATAAGCCATTGTGTGTAATCTGCGTATGAGCTTTGTTTCCCCTCTCCCCCGGGGGAGAGGGGAATCACCTACATCTCCTAGTACGTTCCCATTCAAGCCTGACTTAATGCCACAGATTGCAACTGGTAGAGTCAACCCGGATATCAGAGTGCTCGGGCCATAAGGCAAGCGGAGCTATGGTGATATGATCTCGCTGGGAGAAGGTTGAACAAAACAATATATAACAGATGCACTTACCGACTTCAGTGGGTAAAGTGCTACTGGGAGCTGTGGCGACTGGAAGATGTGGAGGCCCGCTGCGATGACGAGGAAGCTGAAGACAGGATCCTAGCTGCCGTCGAACCGCTGTGTACTAGGACATCTCGGAGATAAACTTGTTGGAATGTAGAAGAACAAGCCCATCCCATGGCGTCCATGATATCTTGTATAGAAGCTCCCCAGTATGAGGCCCAAGCCGCTGCCTGAGATCTTACGTCGTGAGCTCCTATGTGCGTCCCCGCCAGACGAGTCTCCGTACTAGCTAGGCTCTCCTTTATGACTGTCACGATCCATCTGGCTAATGTCGTCTTGGAGGCCGGGCGAAACGGCTTCTGAGTTGTGAGGAAGAGCTGGTTGTGAGTCCCCCTATAGGGCTGAGTCTTGCTGGGGCTCATCGGTGGAACCTGAAGCTTGTCGGAGATCTGGGAGGATGATCGGCTGTGGAGTGAAGCTGAGCGTTGATCTTGGCCCGGTTAACCTGATCGGGGAAGAATCTAAGCGGCGGTTCCCTGTGAAGGTGAGGTGAATTCTCGCTGTAGACAGAGCAGGTATCCGATACTCTTCTGCCTGATTTGCGTGGGCGGGCGACAAGGGTGAAAGGGGGTCTTCTTGATGGTGTCCGCCAAGGATGCCTGGTTAAGAGGCTCATAAGGAGGACTTTTGAGATGCTGGAGGACTGGTTGGCAGGTCCATGCTGGTACCAGCGAGCATGGTTCTGGGGGCGCCAAAATCGTGCGCATCCCCTTGATGAGGTCGGAAAGCTCCGGTGAGTTAGACAACGGTGATGCCTCCGCCAAACCCCAGATGGATGTCTCCTACTGCCGTAACGGCACTCCTGAACTGTGCGGGGTGGCTCCGTCCTTCGAACACCTGCATCAGGAAGTCCGCCACCTCCCTTAGAGTTGCCTCCCGCAGATGGTCCACTTGGGGTCCCGTGCGCACCAGTTCCGGTCACTGTGACCAGTCTGAATTATAAATCCTCCTTGGTGTAGGTCTCCTTGCCTCTCAAGTCAGATGGGCAGCTTGGGGCAGAAGGCCTGCTGCTCTGTAGAGCTGGAGAAATGGCCATGCAGTCAGGTTGACAGACGCCTTCAGAGTCTCCATCGGAAGAAGGAGACCCCCCGGAAAAAGTCTGATCATGTTGGTCCTTCCCTCCTTGAAGAGTCAACCGGTTTGCGTATACAGCGACAGGAGTCTTGGAAACCCGTTGTCAAGGCCAATTCGGGCACAAACCAGAATCATGCGACAGTTGCTTGTCCTGGTGAACGTGATGAAGAACTCGAGGACTAGGGGCGATCGTAGGGAAGGCGTATACTGCGACGCCGTCCCACTTCCATTGTCATGGCGTCCTGGTGAAGGGCCGCTGGGTCCCTGGCCACACGAACAGTATGTCGGGAGCTGGGAGTTGAGGCGATTTGCTAACAGGTCCACGTGGGGGTGTTCCAGCTTATTTGAAGACCGACTCTGCATATCTTGGGGTTGAGGTGCCAACTCCACCGACGATCCCCGGACTCTTGATGGACTTCGCCGGATGTCTTCCTCGATAGGGCATCTGCCAAGGGTGTTGTCTTTCCCCGGGAAAGGTGGAACGTCTGCTCAGAGTGATCCGATGCCAGAGACACCACTCCAGAAGCGACTTGTCTGTCAGGGTGCGACTCCTCCTGGTTCCTCCCTGCTTGTTTATTGTGTGGAGACGACGACATGTTGTCGCACTGGACTAGGACGTGACTAATTCCCTTGACTAGATGGAGCATCTGTCTCCACAAGCGCCAGAGGAACTGCCCACAGCTCCAACGTGTTGATGTGGGTGCTTGGCCCAGCCTCTTTGTCCACGTCCCTGAGAGGCGAATGTCTCCTACGTGGGCTCCCCACGCGCTGCTCTTTGACGCTTCCGTCGTGAGAGGAGATGAGGGTCTTGAGATGATGGTTCTCCCTGGCGGAGCTTTTTCCCCTTTTCCGGCTGAGACCCACCACCTATTGCTCTGCTGACTGTGGGGTGTTTCGGAAATGCGCTGGACACCTCCGTTCTCGGCAAAATTTTGAACGCGATAGAACGTGCAGCATGTATTACTCCGCATGCGGAGTCTGCATCTCGTTACCAGCCGTTGTCATGCTGGCTCTGAGACCGCAATATTCGTATCCATAGAGATGCCGGTGCTCGGCTGAGGCTCCATGAGGATCCCGTCGTCACTGCGTCGTAGAGGCGATGCGCTCGGCGGTCGGAGGACTCTATTTCCTGCTTGAAGTTCAGCGTCGCCCCCAGAAAGTCGATGTTCTGTGACGGCTGAGTTGGACTTTGCGTCGTATGATCACGAACCCGACGTGGGAGACGATGCGGACTGTCTCTGCTTATGGAGTGCTGGAGCTGTTTCCCTGGAAGGCGCTGCCATGAGCCAGTCGTCCAGGCAGACGAAGGCCTCTTCGCTGAGGAGCTCTTCTACACCTCACTATCCTGGTGACGTGCGGGGGACAAAGCTGTTCCGACAACCCGCAACGGGAGGCACTGGAACTGTTAGAACGTGCGGTTGATATAGAAACTGAGGCCACTTGCCTGTGCGATGTGTAACGGAATGTGGAGGTAATCATCCTTTAAGTCGAGAGTGGATGCCCCCACCTTGGTTTGAGCCTCCTTTAGAACTGCGTGCTAGGCTCTCCTCTTGAAGGGGCCCGTGGTCTGATGAACTGGTTGCGCGGCTCAAGTTGGGATCAGGCGCCACTCTCCGGACTTTTTTGTGGTGAGAAAAACTTAAAAGACATAAATAAAGCGCGCGAAACTGGCAGTCCCAAGCTGTGTTTCCCCCCCCCCCCTTCCCTTCTCCCTATCCCAGCCCGCCCGCGCTCCCCCTCCCCCCCTCCCCCTCCCCCCCCCCCCCCCCCCCCGTCCCCGCCCGCCTTCCCCCCCGCCACGGCGCGAGACGGTACGAAGGATCGCCACCTTCTGAAGCATCTGCTTCGCATCTCTTGAGAAGTTCTTTCTCCCGTCTATCCACGTCCTTGGGAATCATTGTCTCTCCCGTCGTGTTTGAGCGGTGGTGGGGGGATGGTGAATTCGAGCTGGTATCCCTGGGATATGTGCGTAGGACCCATGCGTCGAAGTCACCGTCCTCCACAGGTGTGCGAAGTGCCTAGCCTCCCCCCCCGCAAGGGGAGACTCTGGGGCCTGTGGAATAGTCACTTCCTCTTCTGGGGGGCCACGGCGACCCCCACCCCCTCCTCCTGATCGACCGCCCTTGTTTTGTAACCACCGCCGCCTTTACGTCGGTTATCCTTGTTTCTTCTGGAATGGATTGGCGCCTTGTTTTCCCTTGGACGGCTGGTTCTTCGACGGACTGCTTGACTACGAAAAGTCTGCGGCTGCTGCTGGTGGCGCTGCTGCTGCTGCGGAGCCCCCTGGCTAGCCGTCCCTTCTTCTTTTCCTTCAGACGTTCGCTGGCTGCCTTGGCTTTCTTGTTAGGCGATGTCCTCTTCATGTCGGCGCTTGAACTGGTTCCCCTAAGAGGTCACGGTCCTATAGGCGTCTAGGAACGTTCGCGATTCAGGAGGTTGAGAGCATTGGTGGGCGTTTATCTTTCCGCAAGTAGGTGCGAGCTGATGCGCTAGCCTGCAAAGATTGTTCCCCCCCCCCCCGGCCCACCGTGCAGAAGGTTAGGGTCCCGGAGAGTATATAGTGAACTTGCCTGTTCTCCGCGCGCATCTGCGATTGGCAGGGTCTAACAATCCTTCAACATCAAGGTGGGCGAATGTGAGGAGGGATGCGTTCGCTAAGCCGCATACTATCCCTGGCCAGGGTCTCCAGGGCTCCCAATTCGGCTCTCCCCTTCGGTTCCAAGGTGCTAAACCCGGTGGGACTTTTTCCTTACGGGAGGGTACTTGACCCGCCCTCCCCCCCGCTGTGGGGGGGGGGGTCGATCTGGATTGGCCCATGTCCCTGCTCGTACCGCATGTGGGGCCATGCCTCCTCTGGGCACTGGTGCTGGGTCGAATTACTTCTTCTCGACCTCTGGTGGCGCTTGACGGGATGCGTTCCACCCACTGTAGGCAGCGAGGGCCCGGCTGGTTTCTTGACTGTGAGCGTGTCGCAGAATCTCCTAAGTGGGACAGGAGCGGGACGTCACGGGTCCCGCTTCTCTGGTTTATTACCCCTGTAGCCGGCTTCTTCCAGTTCGTCTACCTCTGGTGAGGATTCAGGCCATCAGGCACTGGATCGGGAGGCCCCTCACTAGCATTACTGCAGTAAGAAAAAGGACCGCCACTGGCAGGGCTCAGGAACGAGCGGCTTCTGGGCTGAAAGGAGTCCATTATGATCTGTAGGCTCCCCTCTGGTACACGGAGAACGCTTCCCCCTAGCTGTCGGATCTTCCTCGAGGTGATGGATGCTCTCTGCCTCCGAGACCGGTCGGTTCATGGCCTCTGAGAGATCCCTTGTGAGGCTTCCCCTCCTGGCTGATCGGCTAAGTAACGGCGGTCCCGAGGAGGTAGGCCTGCGTGAGTAAGCCGGCTTGACTCGGCGAGTTCATGTCCCGATGGTCGTCTATGAACACCAAATCTCGGGAAGCTCGGTGGTTCAGGTTCCTTGACTGGACCGAGAAGTTCATCCCAGGCGGACGGCGCTGGCCGTGGTGGACTCTTACTGCGTCCCAGCTGGCTGTCGTTGGGTCGGCCGCTGTCCTGAAGATCACGGCTTACCCGGCGGTCCGCCCGCGGTCGGCCCGGCGGTCGCGGTCGTAACTTCTTGCGGCTACGGCGGTCACGGCCTGCAGGGGAGGAACGGCTCCTCCTGAGATCCGGGCGGTAGCTTGCCTGTTGCCTACTGTCTCTCCTCTCCGAGAACGGCTTATGCGGTGATCCACCTGTGATCGTGGCTGCAAGAGTGGCTCTTTCAGGGATCCCGGCAGCGGTCCCCGCTCCCCGAGCGCTCTTACGGTGATCCCGGCGGCGGTCCCGGTTCCGGAATGGCTCTTGCGGTGGATTCTGGGTGGCGGTCACGGGCTCCGACGGCTCTTGCGGTGATCCCGGCGGCGTCCACGCTCCCCGAACGGCTCTGCGGTGATCCCTGCGGTAGTCACAGCTCCCGGAACTGCTCTTGCGGTGATCCCCGGCGGTGGTCACGCCCCCGGACGTCTCTTGCGGTTGATCCTTGCGGGATCTCTGCTTCCCGGAGCGGCTCTTGCGGTGATCTTTGCGGTGATCTCGGCTTCCCGGACGGCTCTTGCGGTGATCTTTGCGTGATCTCGGCTCCCGAGCGGCTTTTGCGGTGATCCTTGCGGTGGCCTCGGCTCCCGGAGCGGCCTTTTCGTTGATCTCGGCTCTCCGAGCGGCTCCTGCGGTGCTCCCGGCGCGGCGGTCTCGGCTTCCGGAGCGCTTCCTCGGTATTTGAAGTCAGTGAGTGAAGTGAGTATTAAAGTTTAAACAACTCAACACAATTGTGTATATCGTGTCCATTACATTTGCCATTTAACATTAAATATAAAAACACATGCAATATTTAAAAACTTCCATTCAAATTCAAATTACATTAACAATTACAAAAGGATACCATCATAACATTGATGAAACCATAGCATCACCTATCCATGTATAAACAAGATAAACCAACTAATTGGCAAAGATACAACTTCGAAAACCATGCATCAATCAAACACGTTTCAAAGATATACTGCTAATTTAATAACTATACACTCATAGAATGATGACAAAGGTCATCACTCATCCAAGTATCAAGCAAAAACTTCAAATACAGATATCGCCATCACATCAGAACATGTCAAACATGAGATCCCCTTTAACAGACCAAATATGATTGTCCTCATACATGTACATTTTAAAATGCTCCAATACACTTGGGCCTTATGTCCCTAACTGAAGATTTAAATTAATAACAATTATACAGTAGAAACCCTAATACATGCTACTATTTACATTACCAAAAAAAATAAATAGGTGGTCCTTACATATGTACAAATGTAATTGATAACTTGTTTGTTTTTTTTCATGTTAATTGATTTTTTAAGCTACATGTAAACTTACACACAGTAACACGAACACTCCTTAATAATACAATTTACACAGTCGAATATTACACATTGTATAATATTAATCCTAAATTAAATACACCGTCTGTTCAATAACAGACGAGTGCCCCTTTTAGTCGCTTTTACGACATGCAGGGGAACACATCGGGCCACTTCTTACCCCAAACCCGCAGGGGGCCCCTATTAGTCGCCTTTTTACGACAGCAGGGTAACACATCGGGCCAATTACTATCACCCCGAACCCGCAGGGTGGTACGCGGTGATGTGGGAGTCTCCTTCTGCCGTTGTTGTTGCCGGGCACTTGGGCTTGACGGTCCTTCTAGGTCTCCCACTGCTCCGTGTCCAGCCTTCGTCTAATTCGCATGGCTTAATCCCGGTGGCCGGGCGGTGAAGATGCACGTCCGGATGCGGTCAGCAGCGACAAGAAAGTGGTCCATATGTCGAACATTGTGCTAGGCTTTGGCTTGGCCACTTCTGTTTCGTCGCCGGAGTCCCGAAGCCATGTCTTATCTGGAGGAAGACAAAAAAGAGAACAGGTTCGGTTAGGAGCTTTAAGGAACAATAACCGGGAGATCTCTTCTAAGTACAATTAGCCTAAGCAGTACAAATTAGTCCATCCTAGCCCCAAACCACCACCGAGTTGAACGGTAATAACCTCTCAAAACGCGAAACAATCCCGCTGGAGCCTAACTCCCCTAGAAAAGTGACGTACTTCCGGTTTCGGGTATGTTTTTGAAATATGGAATGAAAATTTGTTATATCGCACCGCGATGTTTAGTTCGGAACCAAATGAGGTTAGCGGTAAAATATCGGTCGGCAAAAAGTTCAAAATGGCCGCCGAAAAAGTGCTCCCGGCCTAAAATCCCCATAACGGTAAGGCTTGGCCGTGACAACGGTAGTGGAGCCCCCTCGAAACTGGAAACCTAAGAAAAACCGGTGAAGTTCCTACTTCCCTAGAAAAGCACGTACTTCTTTCGGGTCATGTTCAATTTGCACCGAAACTTGCCGTATCGCACCGCCGACGTTTAGTGCAGAGCCAATGGTCTCGCGTTAATAAATCCGGTAAAATTTCGCAAAATTGGCCCTGAAAAAAGAGTCACCAGTAAGTATTCCCGTGAACGTAAGTGCCCGTCCGTACATACGGTAAGTGGGGCCCCCGGTGACGGGAAGACCAATTAACTGACCCACAGACCCGTAAGTCCACGAGGCAAAGCGGTGGGGGGGGCTCAAACCCGCCCGTTCACATGAAGCAGATGGCGAACTCTGTTTTCGATGCAGAACCCGAGTGATGAACTTTCGCCAATGGCCGACTATACCTACGAAACCTCGTGTCCGCGGTCCTCGTGTCGCGGGCCTATCATCCGTCAAGCCAAGGCAGTATGCACATGGAGGCTGGACCTGTTATGCACTATCGTTACCGTCTGCTCTGAACGTTGACCGTGCGAAAAATCAGTAGCCATGTAACAAGCGAGATAAAATCTCAGGAACATCTAGCACACTAAGCCCCCACTCGAGCGCTAGATGAATGTGGGAAGTACTCGAAGGGGTCTACCACCGATGCAGACACTTGTAATACACATGTGAACTAGCCGCCATCATTTTGCGGAAGAGTCCCACCAAAACTGACTCACCTAAACGACGCAGTTTTGCAACAAATTGTGGATGGAGCTGAAGCAGCGAACCGAACCAAAATTGTCCAGACAAACTGCGTAAGAACACGTATTTTTTTGGTATATAGGTGAGTAAAGTTACATCCGCTGAAAAATTGCAAACTTCCTTTCAGGGCACATTAGAGCATCACAACGGCTATGAGCGTACAAAATGAGAAGTCAGTGTTTGGCCAGATCATTGGCTCCCTGCACTGTGGCGCACTCAGGGGTTGCCAATTTTGCCCGTGGTATCGTAAGGTATATTGCTAAACCGAGCGTAGAACATGAAAAGGCATTAAGTTAGGCTTGAATGGGAACGTACAAGGAGATGTAGGTGACATAAAAGTATGTAATTTGATCCAGTTGATTCATAATGTTAGTATAATCATATTTACTGCTATCCTGCAAATAGTTTTGCTTGATATTGTAAACGATTTATTTTTGTCCCCAAACTGTACTGCATTATTTTACTAATTATTTATCATATTGCCGGTATTCTATGATAACAAAAAAGATTGATTGATAATTCATTTCCCATGTCCATTAGTCTAGTGTAACGCAGCGCACAGTTCACTTACGACCACATGTAAGTGAATAAGGAAATTGTATCTTTTAACCCGTTGAACCCGCTTTTTTGCTTCATTTTCTCTCAATTTTGCTGTTTGGTAAAAGTATTTATAATAATTGTACAGATAAAATCTGTCACTTAAGCTATTCTGCGCATTTCAAATATTTTGACTCTTTCGCGGTAGCTCACTGATAGTTCCTTTAAACGCCAAAAGCCATTGTTTAACTGTATATGCCTTCATTGTGGAGATTAGCGGCAAAAATGGCTACTTTTCAGTCAAATTGGCACTCGCAAAACCATTGCTTGTGACCTCTGATTTAGCTGATATTACCGAGTCATATGTTTTTCTTTCACTAATATTCATGTCTTAAGCGATATATATTGCCTGTTGCAAGTTTTTGCCGAATTATTCCCAAGGTAATGCTTTTCTGATGTTGGAACTCAGGAGCCCTGCCTCCACTAATGTGTGTAAATACCTTATCCATTTTGAGTGGTCAAAATGGTAAAACTATAAAAAGTACAGTAAAATGTAACTTTGGGCTTGATCGTCATTTATCCTTGTACTTGTGTAAATTTTACAGTATTATACGCAGCCTTCATTCTAGCCCAACTACATACGCCTACCGTAAAAGTATAAATTTATTTATTTACAAGCATGCAAATTAGGCCGTTTGCTGTTGGGTGTGGTCCATCAGGTGCTTTTATCCTACAATTCCCAGCTCTTTATAACTCGACTCACCGAATACACACATTTCCAAGAGTTAAAATTGATGTTTAGAGGTATAACTGTAAATTTAACTCGCTATTTTTATTTTCAGAATGCCCGTACAATATTCTAAAATTTACCGTATCTTTAAAGTGGATATTGTGTCCCAGACCCGGTTTAAGTACAATCAGTTCATAAGGTCTCCTTTTGTAAAGAACTTTTGCCTCAAAAGCTCATTTTTAGCCAATTCGGCCCCAATCTGGCAAATTTCTCAAATTTCAGTTCCTACTTTGGGACACAATTTAAGTTTCCAAGCACCCGATCGAATTCGGGCCACATTCCTAACTGGGAAAAAATTAGAGCCAGCTCCTACGGTCGCATCGATCTTCATTTAACTGTCATTCACAAAATCCCCCCCCCCCATCGCAAAGACCGCCTAATAAGGTTTCCTAAAGAAAAAAACCAAAGCAAAACCCCTCCTGAAAAGCGAAAGCCGAGAACCCCCGCGAAATTCTAGTTAGTTTTGGTGGAAATACTTGTTTAAGGGGCATTTTTAAGCCCCATTTCACACATCATAACAAGTAGATACCTCCAATACTGGCAGAGAAGTGGACTATGCATGGACCTGACCTCATATGGCATCTTAAACTATGCACCTACACATCTACATACAGACCCTTACCACAAGTGGCAAATACGGACCTATTTTTACTTAATACATAGTATCTATTGGAATTAACTACTCATCTAGACAACAGATATAACTGCCCAAGATGTGTCTTACAGTGTTAGTAGGGCTCGTGCCCCTCCTAACTAAACCCTAAGTTTGGCTACTCTAGCTCAGTTAGAAAAAAACATACTGCAAAAACAACTGTTGACTTTTTTTTGACAATTTCCCCACCCCCTGTCAGACCGAGCGGAAGGACCGCCTGGGGAGGATTATATGGTTTTATAGGGCTTTGCTCTCCTAATTTCAGGTCCAATTTTGGCTACTCTAAACTCATCTAGAAAACAGTTATGGCAAAACTGACTTTTGGGAAAAATGTTGACCTTGTTTTGACATTTCCTCACCCCCGTCAAACCAGGGGAGGTCCTGGGGTAAGAAGTACATGGTTAGTAGGGGCTGTCCCTCCTACAATATCCTAAGTCCTGAAGTTTGGCTCCTCTAGCTCATCTGGAAAAAAAGTTAGGCAATTTTGTTTTGACTTTTTGTAATCCCATACACATGTACGTCCACACATCCAGACATTGCTATTTCATAATCCTGATTTGCTATGCTCCGTCCAAGAACTATTCTTATTAATCGTTATGGAACTCCACCACATAATATGCCAAAGCAAACCATGTTTGTAAATCAAATCGGAGGCAATTTGCCCCTGTACAACTGAAATTGCCCCTTTAATTAGTTTTTTTTGCCTTTCCTAGCCGCTTCTCTGAAATTTTAGGCTGTATATAGTTGACAAAACTATACCTTTTCTGAGCACCTTGTGTTGACAATAACATGGTATGCTTTTCACATGAATTGGAATCAATTAAAATTTGACCCCTGTAACAACTTGCTTGCCACCCCCTCCTTACTGCACCATTTGCTGCACTTAATAATCACATTTCAACAGGGGTCCCTGAGTCTGCAACATATTTATCACTCAACCCTTTGGACTTAGATGTTTTTACCAAGTCTGCTAGCTTCCCGGGTTTATTAATTTGCCTTGCACCAGTGACCGCAAAATACTGTACTTGCCTCTAAAGTACCAAGTGGCTACATAATTTCAAGTCACTTTACTAGAGACTTTATTAGATCATGGGTGTATCACAAGTTTTATTATGCCCTACTAACATAACAACCATTGTATGCATGGTTATCCACCACATCAAACTGTATTCTTTTACTTGTTAGTTCGCAGTGATTGAAATATTAAAGTTTGTTAAATTGCTGTGGTCATGTAGAATTTAAAAGGGCGGGAAAAAAAAACAAATTTTACCAAACCTGGCTAGCACTAAATTTTAAAACTTTTATCACAATTGCCCAACAGAGTGAATAAGTGGTGCAAAAAATACAAGGGTTTTGACAAACCATTATAGTGGACATCTTATACAAATTGAAAGCAATTGGGAATTTCAGAGATAATTGTTCACCCCTATATACAATTGCTTGGTTATTATATTTATATGTACGGAAGGGAACTATGTATTTTTGCGGGTGAAGTTTTTGCGAGTTGCGAGTTACGAGTTGCGAGGACGATTGCAAGTTGCTAGTAACTAGTTGCAGTTATGACTGCGATTGGAGTTCATGAAGCCTCGCGATTTGAAATTTGCCGAGTTTTCACATGCGAGTTGCGAGTTTCCTCGATTTCGATTGTCAAAATTTATTTCCTATTTTGTTTTATACTATCTCTAAATGTAAACGATGGAAAATTTCACTCCCAACAAAGTGAAACGATGTGTAAACCGACTCCAAGAGAGTATTTTTTCTACTTAAAAGAGAATTCACCAAAAATAGTGAAATTTTTTTTTTTTTTTAAGTGTTTTTCATTTTCATGTTTAAATTGAAGGAATACATGGGGATGCCTAAAATACATCCTCATTTTTCCTCAACTTTCAAATCGACCCATGTTCTATGTTTGATCCCACCTGGGGATGTGAGCCTATAGTATTTCCTTTGTTGCACGAGATTATGAACTTTGTTGTGCTTCATTTTAGCATGTACAGTCCATTGCTGTCACTAATGCAATCTGGCTCCAACATGAACATGAAATTTACATCCATGGCATCTTGAAACCACCAATGCAACTATCCACTAAGTTACATTATGTTATATATAGTCTGTATGATCCTTCTTTTGACATTAGCCATTCCCACCTCAAATTTAAATAAACTATGAGGAGCTTTCGGGGGACGCACACCTTTTTTTCACCCCTGCCCTCAAGCCTTTGAAATTTGTGTGTCCCGAAAAACAAATTTTTTTGCCTTATTTCACACGCACCAAAATGGGTTCTGCTAGGGTTGGATGATGAGATCCTAGTTTGATGAGTCAATGAGACACCAGGATCTCATTGATATTGTAGTGAATTGCGAAATTGATAAGAAACATGCAGGTCACTTTCCAAAACGGTGTTTTTAGATATCTTTCACACCAAATGTGGTTTCACTTTCCTAGTAAATTTGTAGATTGTATAGGGTGCTGATTTTTGTGCATTTCAAGAAAATCCAAATAAAAAGTAAAATCAATAATTGATAAATAAGCTTTGGCGAAACTAAGAGGGAGATAACCCTCTCCATTAAATAGGAGTTATTATTTTGGTTGTTTGGGGGTTAATGAAATATCAAAAATCAATACATTTTGTATCATGCAATAAATTAAGCCACTATCAGTGATTCCACTCAAAAGTTACATATTTGAAATTGAGTAAAAAAAAAAAAAAAGAAAATAAGTGCATAGTGGAAGTAAGGAGTCAAGGGTGTTGTCTTCGCGTGCTGATCCCAGGCTCCTTTCAGTCCATATTGCCCCATTTGCCCGCTTTCCCTCCACAACAATCCGCACCCACAAATCAAAGATACTAACTCCATTCAGTTATCTTGAATTAAGTGGACATTATGACAAAAGTATTTGATTCTGTCATTATTAGGTTTCTTCAGACTTAGTATTTGCCATGGTATTTTGGGAATGGGCAATACCTTGTGTTTACGACATCAAATCTGATTTTTCATCAATTTTTGTTATTTTTCTGGTTTAGCAAATCACATGTTAGTGGGTCCTTTAAGGACAGAGGTTAAATCATATTAGTACTCTTCGGATTGTTTGTGTTTTTGTTTTCTCAGTATTGTTTATAAATTAACCGAGTCGCCAAAAACATTGTCGATATTGTTTTCCTAACGAACTAAACCCCTCGCTGATTGTCATATGAAAGGAAATAATTTGAAACAATGCTCACATTGCGTTTTGCAGACGTGAGTGTTTTGCAATTTCACTAATTGGTTTCCCCCCTAAAAAATTGTTCTCAATGTTAAACTCTGATTTTTCAAAAGCTTATGTGAGATGTTAGATCATTTTTTTTATTTAAATCAATCATTAGAGTGTTTTAATAAAACAAAACCTTTCTGTAGGCTGGTGAAACATTTACTGAAAAATAAGGAAAATTTCAGAAAATAGGAAACATTACAGCATGCAAGCATACCACAGCACTAAATTATTGAGGAGTTTTTGGACTACATGGGTGTCAGGGTATGGTTATTTATAGTTATTTTTCTGAGCTTTTTACAGTTATTTTTCTTCTGAGCTGTAGGAGCTTTTCCTTACTTAATTGATCAACCACCCCCCACACCACAGCACCGTCATCTCCTGTATTATTGCACTGATTATCAGTCCCTTCTTTCTTTCAAACCCTAACAACATCTACTAAAAATCTTCCTCCCCCCGTCCCCGGTTTGTTGTTTTTGTGTGATTGAATGTACAGTGTGAGTCAATAAAATCCCTCCATACCTCAGGAAATACTTTTTTTCTTGAAAAGGTTAAAAATTTTTTCTTGAACTTTGTTTGGTTTTTTACCAGGGGATAAACACGCTATCAGAAGAATTTTTATTTGGTGTCTTTCGGATTTGGGTTCAGAAACTATGTCAATTTTGCGGAGATACCCTAAAAATTCTGTTTGGGCCACTTTTAGGCCATACACTTGGAGAGACTGACAACAACGTATACCATAATCATGTATAGCAAAAGATAATTTACAACATGGACATTCAGTTGTATCGATTTCTTCTTCTTGACAAAAAAAAGTTTGCTTAAAACGGTCTATTATGTAACCTAATTTAATATTTTTTCAACACATTAAATTACCATTGTTCAATCATCAAAGAGTCAGGTATTGAAAATCACTCCTATCAATGTCTCAGTCATGAACATAATGAAAGCTCAGAGTTTTTGTTTTGACAATCTCCAAGTATTATTTTGGCACAGAATACATTTTACTTCATCATTCCATAAATTGCAAGAAGAACTAGCTGAAGTTTTCTATTAAAGCAATAAATTGAATTAAAACTTAAAATTCCATTGAACTGTGTTTTTTTTTCAAGCTGAATACAAACCCTTGTATGGCTTCACTTGGCTCCAAGTTCATGGTATTTCAACCATGCATCTTACTACCAAAGATCAACTGTTGCTTACACAAGCTATCTTGAACGTTTTACTGGAAATTGAACATTTTTTCACTCCGCATTTTCTTTTTGAATTCTCGGGGATGTAATTTTATAATTCTTCCCTGCGAATATTCTATTGTTTGACAATAATTTGGTGTTAAATGTTTTTTACTTCAATCATGCTGACGACCATTTACTTTATTTTTACTCAAATCAGCCGCAAAATTCCTTCCTTCAAAGTGCCAAATGACATCAAATAAACGTTTTCCTGAAAGCCTGTTATTCCCTCTTTATAACCACAAGCAACATTGTGAGAAAAAAATTCTATTTTAAATTATTTTGTTATTCGATGTGGGTTTTATTACTCACACTGTATGTTTGTGGAATATGTGTGTACTAATACATATGTTTCAGAGAATACACTAATGCAAGGTTTGTATTGGTTTTGGTGTGATATGTTGCTGTGTTGTAACATCAATGTCTTTTATTCTAGTTAAACAGTCCACTCCCACAACCCACCCTACAACATCAAATTAATTCTACCAAAATCACAGCTTTGGCCAATTGCAGGTCATGAGGTGTACTTTAGAACTAAGACCAATCCTCTGGTGCTTTTTGGTCTGGCGAGGGGTAAAAAGATGAGTTTATCAGCCAGCTTCGATTCTCTTGTTCATAATATCATTGAGATTTCTTACTAGTATTTGGCTAAAGAAGGTACACTAGAGGTGAAACAGGTGAACAATGCCTTTATTTTCATTTGTATTTGAGCAAATCCTAAATTAGAATTCACAATTGTGTAAAAAGGCATTTAAGCTTTACCTTCAGATGTGGATAATATTATTGAAAAATCTGGAATTACATTATTTTAGCGCCATGTGGAATCCTCGGTGCACTGCAGGAAGGGTGATTTAACAAAAAACTAGGCCTTTGTTTTATCACCACACTTAGTTGTACAATAGTCATTAGGTTATTGGCAACTACAATGATTGAAACTGAATATTCTGATACATTAAACTTGTATGTATGCTGTACTTGAACAATAATGTGAAATTGGATGGAACCTAGTCAGTTTAAAATATGAAGAAAAAGCAACTCGCAATACTAGGAACTCGCATCTCGCATGTGACAACTCGAAGATTTATTCACATCAACTCGCAAACTCCAAATCGCAACTCGCATTCAGGACTCGCAACTCTCCACTCGAAATTCAACTCAGCAAATTCAACTCGCAACTCGCACGTTTTAACTCGCAACCCGCCATTCAGGAACTCGCATCTCGCAACTCGTACTCGCCACTCGGACTCGCAATCGCAGCGTCGCGCCTCCGCACTCGAGATTATCCAAACACGTATTTTTGGGGAATTGCCACTCGTCGTCAATATCATTTCGTCTAGATTCCCATAGTCTATCCTTTTGTCTAAAATCACATACGCTCATACCCCCATACTCTAATTTCATTTTGTCTATTAACCATTTAGACTAATGCCATTTTCGTCTAATCACCACCTGACATCGGCTAATACCATTTTGTATAATGCCAGTTGGTATAATCACTACTTTGTCTCAACCATTTCGTCTATTGCCAATTGGTCACTACCACCCATTTGGTCTAATCATCAATTGTCTAAACCATTTCGGTCAATTCCCATTTCGGCTACTACCCATTTGGTCTAAATCGCCAAAACCAAAACAAAAAAAAAAAAAAAAAAAAAAAGAAAAAGAAGGATTGTCTAAAACCCTTTGTCAATGTCAGTTCGTCTACTGACCCACTTTGGTTACTACCAGATTGTCACAACATTTCGTCTAATTCCATTTCGTCTAATGACCACTTGGTCTAACACCATATGGTCTAAGCCCATTTCGACTAATGCCATTTCTTCTAAGGCCATTTCGTCTACTCCTCCTTTTGTCTAGGCATGTAACACAGAGGGCACAATATTATAATATTTTTTATAAATAACAAACACGGAATGACATGTTGCACATTATATTTCCGAATTTCATACTTGTAGAAGTTCCCTATAAGGTACCTAGCTTTTATGAAAACATTGCCATTCACACATTTGCAAACATAATTTGTGATATGTAAAGTTGACCTTTCATAATGTGATGATTGTCAAAATCCTGTTGTACAAGAACATTGTTTCAATGCTGTTTTTTTTCCCTGTTTAAAATGTATTTTGTGTGTGATGCTATTTCTTTTTCTCTTCATCTGTATTTCTTATCTAAAAAATAGCATATAACACAGCATTCGAGAGCTGACTGGCATCTGTTGGCAAACATGGTTCGAAACTAATATTGAAAGAAATTTTCTTGAAAACAGCTTTTTTCTAAGCTAAAAAAGATAAAGGAAATACAAAAATTATACAAAATATTTAAATCTGAAAGCTATCCTTTTCAGTTGATCATGGCCTGAAAAAATGGTTGGTGGTCTTTGGTGAGACGACCGCCAAAATGGCCCCAAAATAAGGGGTTTGGGGTGAAAATTTTGCAAAATCTTTAGAAAATTTGCCAAAAATTTCACCCAAATTCGGGGTCGTGAGTGAAAAGTTGGTAAACTTAAAAAAAATATGTGGTCTTTGGGTGACATTGCAAATATATCGGGTCGTGGGTGACAGAAATGCTGAAAATGGTCTTTTTTTTCTTTCTTTGGGTGTGTGGTCTTAAACAGCCTCACCATGCGGCGTCACCTCCAAGATGGGAGTGCCCCCCCCGGTGAGAACATATGAAACTAAATTCCGATGCTTAGAACATGATATCACATCCCTGCTCTGGGACAACATTTTGTCCAGTTGCTACGAGTCTTTTGTAAATAATCTTTGGTTGTCCTAGTCGCGCCAAAAACTAAGAAAAATAACCTTTACAGTAGATTCTTCAGCTCCAACGAGCTGAAATACGAAAAGACCCAACAAAATAAGAATTTCTCAGTCAGATTTCGCGTTACGCGTAGAACCAAAACGACGTCTTAAATTTGGGATTTCATGAGTTCCAAAGGTTCTAACCCTGTACAAAGCCAAAACCGGAAGTGGGTTCTTTTAACAAATTCCGGGGGGTGACTTGTCTTGACTTGTAGTAAAGGTGTGGTACATGATAAGAAAACGCGTTAAAAAGGGTCACGTTTTTCCAACAGGCGATGTAACGCGTGTAATTGATGAGGGTGTCAAAAACAGCCCAAAATACGGAAAAAAGTATGTTTTCTAACCCTAAAAATTGTGAGCACGTACTTAGGTATGTAAGACTCATTGAAGCATAGAGATCCAAAAACCATCAAAAATATTGTAAAGCAAAGCAAAATCAAGACATAAAGGTGTAATTTTTTTCTATATTAATGACGC